>JAHZMV010005216.1:0-11426 GCA_027743765.1 Coecobrya sp. COE2 | reverse complement strand
ACTCACTGATTCCAGAAGATGTCATCTTTACTCCATTTTAATCCTATGCATGTACAAGTGTGTCAGGAAACTTACAAGCTAAAAATGTTACTACTTTTTTATTGAAGATTTAATACTAATTAACATGTATGCTGTTAGAAAATACTGTATAGGTACATGTTACATTGTGAATAGCTCTTCTTAATGGATAACATTTTCAATTAGAAAGAAAAACGTTATAAAATGATAACTAAGCCATTTAATTTTTAAAAACCTATTTTTCAAATATTGTGAACAATTTCGTAATCCTCGTAAAAAGTCACGTGTTAGGAAAGCTTAAACTGCATCTACAGATACCCTTTTTTTCATCACGAGTAGATGGAGAGAGAGAAAGGGTATTCAGGCATGCTGCCAATGGGTGGTAATAAAATACTCCTCCAGTGTTCCTTTCTGAATTTCAACGTATTTTCTATCATCCATCCCCACTAATATTTAAAATGATGTTCCACATTTAACCCAAGCATTCGTCTGACAAAGACCCTTCTCATCTATTTGTTCATTCTCATCTTTCCCACATCCCACAGATACATACAAACATGCATATTGCACACTTGATGTTATATAATAATATACTTATTGAGAGGTATACTCACACAAATGTAGAAAATGAATGGAGCAGAATAATGCTCAAATGCTGACAAGCATGAGATTAATGGTACTTTCTTTATTGCTGTGAAAAGTGCTATTGAAAGGTTTTGGGAGGAAGTAAGCAGTCACTTTACATGATGGATGTTATTGAACATGTACTTTTAAGCTGAGGCAATATGCATTTAATTCTGTTGACAATAATTTTTAAGGAAAAAGGGGTTGGCTTGCTGATGGTCTTAAACTCTTTCTTTCTGTGTGTGCGTGTTACGACAAGAAAGAACATGTCAGAGTCACGAATTGGAGGGATTAATTATCTTGAAAAGGAACAAAGCACAAAGTCGTTTATAAAGTCGAATTTATTGGGATTCTTCAGTAAAACTGAGGAAAGTACAAGAACTATGCTTAACATTGGTTTTGATTCATAGTCATGATTCATGATTCACACTGGAGTATTTTTCTGTATGTATACATGTGCAACTTTGCAATGCTCACTATCATTATTCATATTTCTTTCTCCATCAATTGCAAAAATGAAGAAGAAACAAATTAATAACAAAACGAAAATTGACGATGTAGCAATGCAGCAGAAGTTAGGTGAAGAAGCAAGAATAATAGAAGAAAGCATGCCGCAACAACAGTTTGAGCTGATTAAAAATCCAATATGTAATTACGGTCCGATATAATTATACAGAACGTAGGGTTCTCAAGGTACACCACTTTAGGCGCGCATTCTCTACTATGTCCCTCTCTCTTTCTCTACCCGCATGTATAACTTGAACAAGTTCGTGGAATTACCATGTTATGTAGTTAACAAGAACGATTATGTCCACTACTAATAACAAAACAGATACATAGTCGACGTCCGACCAACGAGTAAAAAAGTATTTAAGAGATGATGATGAGCTTTTTCGATGCAACCACGACTATACCACCACTACTACCATTGCCACTTACACAACTTACTATACTACTTAGACCCAATGATAAAACCGCATGTGGTGCCGTCGGTTTGTTTATACACACCATTTCGTATACTTTTCAAAGCCAATATTAACACCAGCATTATGTTGGAAATCACTCGTAATGAAGTTGCTCTTGCGTATAATGATGCATCCTAAAAAGGGAGAGAAATAACAGAGATGCTGTTGAAAAAGAAGAACAGAAGAGAGAGAGAGAGGGTTGTTGAAGTAGGTCCTTTTTGTACTGTTGCTGCTGCCGTTTTTGTTGTTGATGAAAAACAAAAAGGAACAGATCCAAAAAAGAGAACTAAATAGTTTTTAAAAAGGATAAAAAGAACAAGTGAATGAGAGTGAAGAAACAGAAGAGATGGGAGATTCACATCCTCCAGTTACACATATAACATAACTTTTTATAGATATTAAAAGTCCAAACCTTTATATGTTTGCATGCTTATATAGGATGGAGCTGTACATGGAAGGAGCAGCGCTGAGAACTCAAAAGTACTTTTAATATTGCATCCGTGCATCCCATTAAGTAAAAGATTGGGTCTTGTTCTACTCTCTTGCTACATATACCTCTTTTCTCGCACTCGACTCTCTCTTGCAAGTTCTCCTCCTCTTCTGCCAGCTTGCTGGTCTGGTGCAATTAATTAGTGAGCTTGAAAAAGGCTTTTTGGAATAATAGTGGAGTAGCAGTAGTGCGAGCAAGAGGAAAGAAACAAAGTAACACAGAGAAACAAGAGGAAAGGATGAGAGAAGTGAGCCGGCAACCAGTCATGCCAGACGACCGACCAAACGAACTCTAGCGATTAAGCAAGCATGCAAGAAGAGCGAAACCTTTTTTCTCTAAACTCTCTTAAAAACACGTAAAGCGGTGGAAATTATGGAGAAGATGCAATATAAGATACATAATATGTACAGTGATTGCACAGTAATATTTGCCTAATCATTAATAAGAAAGCCACCGACGACTGATGATGCTGACGAATATTATTTAGATTGAGCAAATCTACTCTCATTTTCTTTTGGGTTATTCTGCGCAAAGCTATTTTTATAACCTGCCACACATTTAAAAAACAATTTTGTCGTTACAAATGATTGCATAGTTTTATATACATTTACATATTATAACAAAGGAAAAAATATATCATTCTCGTTACAGTGAAACGGAAGTGGAATATGTTTCATTTAATTCTATTATTCTGTTATTGAGGAGCAACTTTGTTACAATGTTATATTGTATACATATTGTGATTGTACTAGATAAATGAACCTACTGAAATCTAGGTAGGCAAGTAGGTGTATAAAATGTTACATAATAAAAGTGAATTCAAGTAGCCACTTAAAGTGTTTGGTCATTTATTAAGTTTTAGAGTGTCTTGTGTTAAGCTGCTGCCAAGAGCAATCAACAAATCAGCGCAGCTGCTATTCCATCACTTCTAAAACAGTTTGTTCTGCTGTGTCATTGCATTACTATTTAAAACCGAGATTCATATATACAATATATATGATTCTACTTCTGTGTGTTGGTCTATAAATGTGTTGGATACATATTTATTAAGCCTGTAGCTATATTAAACGTTAAAAATTAATATGGGACCGAATATGTCTGTGTGCAGGGCAAGCAGCACACCTGATGATGAACAGGAGAGAGTAAAGCCCGAGGTACTCGAAACCCCTTTGTTCATTGTTTGTATATTTGGATAAAAGGTTGTGTTTCTCTCATTTGACCGGCAATGAGTTCAACATTAAAAGTAAATTAAGTATAATATTTCCAAATTGATGACTTTGATATATTTAGCGCTAACTCTTCTGTGACAATTTTACATTATGACTAATGATAGTAATGAAATAAAAGCGTTTTTTAGATGCAGNATTAAAAGTAAATTAAGTATAATATTTCCAAATTGATGACTTTGATATATTTAGCGCTAACTCTTCTGTGACAATTTTACATTATGACTAATGATAGTAATGAAATAAAAGCGTTTTTTAGATGCAGACGTGTAAACATCCTTTATTATCAAGTGAAACATCCTTATTTGGTTTTTCTTTTGGACTGCATCATATTCATATTAAAATGCATCATGCTGTTTAGTAGTGCTGGAGTTTTGGGGATATTTGGGTTGCGTGCAGGCACACGTAAAGGATTATTAACTAGAGTTTGTCTACAATATTTTTTGTGGCTAGCCTTGTTAGCAGGGAGGAAGGGAGAAACCAAATCAAACGAAAATGTTTCAAGTAATTCCACTTTTTTGTCGACTAAAATAATAATGTGTTTAAACGGGAAGGCAAAAGAGAAGTTTGTGAAACACCTTGCATCTTACAAGCCCATCAGGTGTCCTGGTGTTGATGCCGTCTGTCTGGTGTCCGTTTAAAGCATCTGAAAATATGCTACACGAGAGAAATATTTGATGCTATGATGCTCGTGTAGATTATATGCATCTACTTTCTTATTATATGAACACACATACAATCTGTATACGTACTTTTACACATGTTACATACGCACATTAATATATATAAACTTTTGAAATGCATACATAAAGTACATCATGGAAGGTTAATATTTATGCATGCTATGGAGTGGATGACTAGACACGAAATACAATTTACACATACTGAGGGAGTAGCATCTGTATTTGCATAGAATTCTGCTGGTACTGGATAATAATGAGGGAAAGGGTGATGTGATGAAGAATGAGGGGCCAAGAAGGGATCACTTTATTGCGTAGTTCAACCACAAGGAAAAATGTATTATTAAGTTGGTTGCTCCTTGTTCAGTAATATTCCTGCTCACACATCATGTTAAAAATAATATACCTTCAATCATATGCAAAACGTTGTATGGAAAACAAATTACTATTGAAAATAAAAAAATCATAAAATACGAAATGTTGCTATCCCTCTGTCAAATTGGGTTACAAACTGCAGAAATCTTGAAGCAAAAAGGTGATGCAAAAAGGAAAATATAATTATGATATATATATTTTATACTCCCTTGAATCTGGTTTTTCAGTATTCACAATCAAGAATCTATATATTTAATTAATCTTAAGAATGGACTAAAAATAAACACAGTTTTGGATTTAAATTAACATTGTGATACAGAGGTTACCTCCATTATCAATATCATTACCATGCTTTCCCATTTTCCTCAAAAACGGCATGTTGTGGCAGCTAATATTTTATCGTTCTCTACTTTTCAGGAGGCATCAATTAAGAGATTTAGCGTTTAGTTTTTAGCGTTAAATGAATGGAAAATCGAAGAATGCCTATTTTCCTCAATTCATTTCAGTTCCGTTAATGACGCTGCATTCGTTTTTTATTTATTCTATTTACTTTTACATGGTTTAGAACAAAGCATAGAATAAATTTAAACAATTCCGAATAAATAACAAAGATCATAAACGAGTTTCAAAAATAAGATACCTAAATACCTATATTAGAAAAGATATGACAGCCCGTTAAAACGAGCAAAAACACAAAAGATTCCAAGGGATACTAATAAAGACCTAATCAAATCAAAACACAAAAGGTAAGTTACGTAGCTCGTCTTTCTTTACACCTTTCTTTTGAATTTTTAATCCGGTTTATATCATCAACGTAGGAAAGCGATCTCGTGACAAATACAGCATGAAGTAGGAGAACAAAGACAAAGTCACTGTGAGAAGGAAGCCGCCTATCCAGAATCTTTTCCCAGTTCTGAACTTTCGGATCTATTTGCATTAAATTTACAATATTCATTGTCAGCTATTTATTTTATATGTATAAATAGTAGAATAAAGATCTAGCGATTTTGTGTAGATGTCTTCCACTCTAGCTCAATACAGTGAGTTGCAATATTGGTCGTAGGCTCAATATCCTTTACATTTATTTACAAAGAATATTTTATGCATAGTTTCGTGCTTACTTTGTCCTCCACGGTTATGTGACGAGTTTTCACTTTGTCCTTTCGGATTTTTGTGTTTTTGAAGTTTTGATTTAGACCAATTTTCTTTCTGTGGTTATTAACCGGGGCACAATACACTATTTGATTTGTCTTTGGCATGATCACTTCTACTAGTCTTTTTACTGTCTAATCAATTTGACAAAGTTGGAAATATCGGACATGCACTGTATCCTGTCGGTTTGTTGGAATATTGATGAGTGTGGTCACATAACAGTTCCACAAAGATTGACAGCTGTAGAACTGATTTTTTTTACTTTTTTGTGTTGTGAATGTATTTCTTGTCTCTATGCAAAGCTGAGATTTGTTGAATAAAATATAATGTGTTGATCGTCTGACTATCTGACTAACCAAAGTCAACGCAGGCCACATTTCTTCTCATTGAGATGAACCTATACTGTATTATATTTAATTGAACATACAAAATGTTAATGTTAAGTTTGTTCAGTAATATACAAGTAGACTGCCTATATATAGCACAGTTTAATAAAAAAAATACAGTGCAGGATAAGGAATTATTTTTATTATAAGTACAGTAAAACTTGTTTAGTTACGAACGCAGTTTATCTTGCTGACAAGGCAAGTTGCATTTTATATTCTAAGAATAAAAAAACTAAATGGATGACTATGTAAATACGTGACATGAAAGTCGGGAAGAACACACTGTGCCCAATGATATTTCTAAGAATACACGATTTTATACATTACATGTTATTTTAATAGTTAAATACAATTTTTCCTTACTCATACATAAATATTCGTTTGAAAGTTATCACTTATTATGTACTAAAGATGAATTAAGCGCCAGAAAATCTACTAAATGCTAAATAAGAGTTCTCCCATATCTATCGTATTATGATATTCAATATTGTACAATTTATGAATCGATAATATTATAAAATTTTATAGCATTTTTGTTATATGCGAGAGAACATCATTTGAGCAGTATATCAAATCACAATTAAAGGTTTGGTATTGGTTTGTTCACTTTTAAATACTTCAGCAGCAATAATTGTATATCATATATTCAGATACTGCATAAGTTTCTTAAAATTGGTGTGAATAATTGTAATGGGGTTAATATGAGAACAATTGTACAATAGGTCATCAAACATCATTGAATGTAATAAAAAATGTATGCTGGCATTTATGTTCTTAGTCAATATACATGTAACAGAACATATTAAACACTGACCATAATATATATGCATTCATAATATCTAAGTACGGCTATACGAACAGAGTTGGACAACCTAGCAGCATATCACCACCAACAAGATAAAGTGTGTTTTGTCGGGAGAAGGTACTGAACAAGTGGCATTAGTTTTCTGGATTATAAACAGAAAAGAACAGTGAACTTATGCACTTACTTACTTCTTTTTTCTTCCTCTTCTTTTTATTGCTTTTTATTGTGTTCAATTCATAATGATACGAGAGAAAGTTGAAAAAGAAGGAATCGCTTGCTAACTTTCATTTTCATCCTTTCTCTTCACGAGAGAGAATAACCTGCCTATTTACTTCATGCTTGACTCCCTTTCAACCACACACACACGCACTCACACTGCAGCACCATCAATGCTACTAGTAAAGTAAGTATGTATATGTGGTATTCACATTCTCTCAAGGGTACTACTATGTCACTGGATACAATAGTAACGTGGCCAGTCTAAAAGGAGAACGAAAAAGGTTGGAACTAGAACAAGAATCATCATCGAGGAGTTTACTACAACAATAACGTCACCACTACTTGAACTTCTGCCACATTGCTGGTAGTCTTTCTGTATAACTTGTAGAAAAGAAAGTACAAAAAAATCTTCAACAAACATCTGCAACTTCTTCAAAAGGATTTTGTATAGCTTTACTACACTGAATCACAAACCGCATTTTATATGCTTTCAACATTATAGGTAGGTCATATATGTGTATTCAATTCCTTTCCTTATTTTTTATAAAGTGTATATAGAGTATACATACTCTGTAAAACCACAAACACTCATTTCTGTTATATTGGAGAAATATTCCGAAACAGCGATCGGAGATGGGGAGTTTACACTTTCCAAACAATGTTGATACTATTTAAGGTTGAATACATGCTTTCATTTCATTCTTTCATTATTTTCTCTGCAAGGTGAAAGTAAGTTTTGAGGATGTTAAAAGAGGGAGAAAGCTTTAACAAGCAGGGCATGCAAATTAGTGGATTCATTACTATTCACTTTTGTAGAATGAAACAAAGTACTAAATAGAAACAAAAACAACGGAAATAAACTTACATGCATATTATTAGCAGAATTGAAAGTCTAGCTTACTTCTAGCACCAAACAGGTACTTTGTTCCGATTTTGTAGAAAATGAGTGGTTAGTTTGAACAGTAAGGCTAGATGTAAGAACGAATAATAACAATAATGACAGTTTCACAAAATTTCAGTGAATTTTAGAATGGTATGTATGCAAGTTGATAAATACCATTGGCTTTTCGTTATGTAAAAGAAAATAGTCAAAATTGTATGGGGATAGGCGCTTGAGTATTATTTAATTCCTTGTCTTCCACTATATTGTATAGCCTAAATGGGGCTAATGAAAAATGATTTTGCTCTATTTCTTTGCACTGTGAAACCATTCGTGCAACAATCTGTACATAGAAGTAGACAGTAACAAATCTATGAAGTGGAGAACCAAGGAGAAACACTTTCACATGCAGTTTAATTAAACATTAACTTTCTTCAGGACTTTTATTTTAAAATAGTCCTTATTTGGAAATTGAAAATGTGTATATTTCCACCGTTTTATATATTATTTTTATTAATTATATTTTCAAACAGAACGGAAATGCATCGGAAAACAAAAATAGAAACGCGGATCCAATGGGAGAGTTGAGTGCTTACCTCCCGCAAAGATTGATACGTCAGCATTGCGGAAGAATTCTGTTCGTACTTACATAGGCATAAGTTCTTGACCGAGATTTACCGCTTACCTAATTAGCATTTGTTCATTTCTGGGAGATCCATGATAATCCCTACAATAATAACATCAAGATTGTGGACAGTAGTTTTTAGAGTTTGTACAATCTTTTTCTCAACGATGCATATAATATTCATGCATAATGCTCCTGTACTAACTATTTTTAAATTACACTCCTTCCTTGCAATTTGCAATTGATTCCTTTTACGTGCCGAGATTTCCAGGAGATGAAATGTCATTGATTTGAAAAAGTAATTTACAAGCTTGGAAGATATTTGAAAGCAATCAAATTCGTATTCGTTGAAGTAAGTTGTTTTTCATGTTCATGTCGTAATTGACGATTGAATCAGTTTATATTTATTAATTTTTTTTATTGGCCGACTTTTTTATTAAATTCTAATTTGATAATCGTTATCTATTTTTGGCAAAATATCCTTTACCATTATTTCATTTAAGTACACGCTAATTCAACTTAAAATTATTCCTATATTAAACTAAATAATACAAAGCATCATTGTCATTATTTGTATTGGAGCAATTTGATTTCTATCCTATTTTCACTATAAAAAATAAAACTGCTTCGTTTGATGGAGTATTTTAGTACATTATTTTCTTCTACCAATAGTTAAGACATACACAGGTATGTACACCTGTGCTTAATGTGAATAGTAGTTGTAGGTAAAAGGTAAGCTCTCTCTCAGAAAATCGAATTCAATCATTGAATCCTTTCTCATTCCATTCATCTTGTTTTACCGTCCATATAATACATAATTGATTTGCATATAATGGGAAAGTCCATTAAAGTAACAATTTAATTTTGTAAACCTATATGAATACAGTAGCTAGATCCTTCCCTTTCGGATATGCAAAAAACAATTTTGTTATTGGGTTTGGGCATTTGTATTATACTATAGTACCCTCTATTAGGTAAAGGACTTGGTTTATTCGGAGAAAGCCAGTATTCTCCAATATACTCACAACATTACAAAATAGCCGGAAAACTGTGTTGCGTAATTGGTTCAAGGAAATGAAATCTGTTTAGCTGTCGTGTGCGGCTTTGAGTTTGGTCTGTTGAGACTGGGAAACATTGCAATGGGAAGTTGTTTAGTCGAACATCGTTTAGAATTAGAAGTGAATTGTGTTGGACGAAACAATTGCTTTAACAGAGTAACAGTAGATGTATGATGTACAAATTAATTTCATTTCCTGTCCAAATTCTATACCGCCACCGCCGAGACTACATGCCCTTCCATGACCAAACAAATCGCAGTACTGTATAGATACTGAGGCATTTCTGTATGCATTACTAGATAGAATTGATTGCATGCAGGCAAAAGCAAAGAAGAAGAAAATTGTGTGTATCTTGTAGGTTCTGGTTGTGATACGGTGAACTATGTTCTTATGCTACTCACTCGAATGACGCAGTTTAATTGACGGATATGGATGGATGACTATATGTGCGGGGTTCTCTCGGGCAAAAGTCGAACGTCACTGTAGCTATTTGATTGTGCACTCAGGCTGAAAATTTATCAGTACCACCATCAACTAAACTGGAAACGTTGTAAAAGATAATACCTTTGTCTCCTTTATATGAAAATATAGAAACTTTCTGCAAATGATATAAGTTTAGAGGAAAATGATGACTATCGGTATGTAGCATAGAGAAAAGTTCCTCTTCCTCTATAAGAGGGAGTGTTTTTTACTCTGTGCCGATGTAGGACATGTACATTTATTTATATAGTAAATGCTGATACATATTCCTTTAGAAAACGATTGGATATAAACTTTTAAGATGACCAGATAACGGGTGGCGTTCACCTACTGAAGGAAAGGTTCTAAGATTCAATTTTAAGTCGCCAGTTTCCGTCTAGAATAATGAACAAGCCTACAATGAAATTACTGACTTCGTTTGTACAAAACCATTTAATGATTATTCAGATATTTAACAGACAGACAGACAAGCAATACCAGATATTTAAATGCTAGCTTTCGCAAATTACTGCTGATAATGAAATATATTGCATCTTCTTGACATTATGATGCTTAGCTTTCATAAGTAGACGGATGCGACACAAGGTGAAAGTACTGACACTAGAAAAGTAATGAATTAAGGCTGCTTTATAATTACAGTACTCAATAACTTTATAGGCTTCAATACATTTCCTTTCGGAAAGGAGAAAAGGTGCATGACAGTATACGTTTTTGAGTAACCAAGTTAAGCAAAAATACAAAGCGCGAAAAGGGCAAAATGCTTTATGGAATATTAAACATTGAAATTTCAAGCACAGAAACGTGGGTTTGTAATATACCAGCGCCTCAAAATATAAAGAAAATTAATGCTCTCGTGCAGTTGATGGCAAACCTCATCATATAACATGACATACTGCTCTTATATAAACGCGTAGTTACAGGGCGGATATTTAGGCTTTCTTTCGGTCAGGTACGCTTCGGTATAAATGTTTGCCTTCATTCTCATCCACCTTCGCATCGTCAAATTACACGAAAGTGCGGGGGAAGCGTGGGAGGGTTTCCGAGTGCTCTTGATGCATAAACGGAAGAAAGCATGCCATCCACATCAGTCAATATTTTTTCATATGTTACACATACATATGCTCCTAGGTCATTTCAGGGTTCAGTGAATTGGCAATTTAAAGTAAATCGCTCCTTCACACACAGTAGGTTACAGTGGCGTGAACGTTGGAATATTGGCCTCCGGATATGCAAATTTTAAAGGGGTTTAGGTTAGTAAAATATGTCATTAAATATGAATAATACTTCTTTTATTTTCTATCGGCAGCAGCTACAAGTTTATAAGAGATGTAATATTTTGGACTGGAAGTTCTTTTAGCGTCAGTTGCATTGAATTTTGAAGGAAAAGACTAATTTAAATTGAATTGATTCCTTCCGGTAAGACACAAGAGGCGCTTCCTCTCC
>JAHZMV010005215.1:0-11193 GCA_027743765.1 Coecobrya sp. COE2 | reverse complement strand
TAGTTAGTTAAACCAACCAAAGAAATTATCAATATAGTACAATCATCACACAACATAAAAAATTGGTTTGCTTTTCACAAACCTATAATTAACTTACCCCAATTACATTAAAACCACTAACTTAACCACACTAAATGTTAGAATAGTTAACTTTAAACCTGCTTAATCTATCATGTCAGCAGTTTAAAAAATAATAAATGCACTCTCACTTTCCACCCCTGACCTTATTTTAAAAAATGCATTTTTGGGGTAGCATCAGCAGTGCAGAGACAAAAGAACGGGAGTGAAGCTGCTTTGGTTTCTCTTCAACTTCATCAGCTCTCTTGCTGCAGCATAAACAAAAATCCGTTCTCGCGGCAGATGCGGCTTCCTGGCTTTTTACTTGGAACACTCTATGACTTGCGAGGAATGAATAGTTTTTAAATGGGGGCTGGCGTGTGTGTTTAGCAAATAGGCAGAGCTTGGGTTTTAGTTGGCCTTTGTTCACTTATGGTTCATTGAACAAAAAATATCGGGAAATGATAAAGGTAACAAAGGAATTAATGACTGGATTGGTGTCAGTTAATTGCTTTGTAGATTAACAAATTGGATAATTAAGTATTCAAGCTAAAGGTTAGACAAGGGCTTTCAGCTTTGAAGGCAGAATTAATGAATACTAAATGGGGATTTCAATTACGATGAGTTTGTAATGGATGTAATGTATGGGGCACTTTGAGAATGTTAATGAGATTTTACGTTAATTTCTGTGTGTTTGGCTATCATGTAATTAAGTATTTTTGGAGTTTAATAGAAACTTAATTATGCTACAATTATTGATCTACCTCTTTATTTACTAACGGGAATCATTTTAGGAAGGTATCATATTGCCCCGAATCTTTTACTATTTTAAAGTATTTTTATCACCTTGTATTTACATTGTGTACGTATTTGTATGTTTTTTTTTTACTTTTGCATGACTTTGTGAACCAATTTCTTATAGAGAAACATTATATTTTATAATCCCTTTTTGGTCGTTGATCACTGATCACCTCTTGATCTATATTGGCTTTAGCAGTTCAATAACATTAGCCGCACATATTTTAGTGNCACTGATCACCTCTTGATCTATATTGGCTTTAGCAGTTCAATAACATTAGCCGCACATATTTTAGTGGGATGGGATGTGTCAAAAACTATGTACCTATAACTTTGGTTGCTTATTAGTATCATTAAAAGGTTATCGCTGAGTAAAGATTTTTGTAGACGGTAAAAAGATGATCATGATGTGACGTATTGTCGGTCAGTGTAGCGTGGCTCCACTTTTGTGGAAAACCAGTTTCATATAAATGACAGGTCTTAATTAAACAGAAAAACTACTTGTAAGTATGTATCCTATTTTCATTCATTCGTCCTCTTTTTGAAAAGGTCAGGTTAAATCCATTGACACTTGACACGATTTTCTTACTGTGTCATTTGAAAATGGCAAGATTGCCGATTGAAAACTGTGCCAAGCACACGTAAAAATTGCAACTAAAATTTCACTTTCCATAAAATACATGCATATTTAATTATACGTTATCCAGTTTGAGGTTTAATTCTGTTTACGTCACTGATTCTTCATGTATGTATTGTGCTTTGTGCTTCCGCACACATTGGATTTTTGTTATGGCTAAATGAAATTTTATTGAGTGTTAATACGCATTTTTACAGACGACGGTGAATGACCATGATAACATCCTCATGTGATAACATGGAACATGAATACAAAAAGTTGATTGTAAAATTTTAGCAGAAAATGTCATTTACAAACCAAGGATTTACCGGCAGTATAATCGTCATCAATGCTTAAATTGAAACAGATTCTCACAAGACTTTCAATCAATTACTTTAGTACGAAAAGGTGACAGATTTGCATCTACACGTAACATTTTGCTAAGCTTAAGACAATTGTCTCATATTAATATGAGTAGGCACAAGGTGGTGGTATTGTTGGCGATGACATTTGCCAGTAGCATATTTGGCGCTTTATCTTCATCTTCCCAGGAACAGAATTCGTCAAGTGAAGCCTTTCCACACAACTTGAAAAATGTTAGTGATATTAAAAATATTACAGGTGTACCTAATGCAAAAGGGAACACATCTTTAACCGATTACGATGAGATGCCATTAAATGACGAAGGTGATGTGGCGGAGCCACTTCCTGCTACATTAATTTACGAAATTTTACCATCGGCAGATGAAATCATTTCAAACAACACGAGATGCAGTCACACGCAGGTCAGTATATTCAGTTTTAATGCAGGAGTTTATATTTAACATTCAAGAGTAAATCATGGAAGTCTGCACCATAATTTTCAGTTGGCCTTTACCAAAGAGACCCTCCTTCATATTTGGGAAATCAAGGGTCTTGTCGGCTACATCAGTTACATCAAGCGCTTTGATCAACCTTTCGAAGTGACGACAGATCATGTCAGTTTCAAATCTAACAACGTGGATGGCAAATGGACATTTAAGGTTCACAAAGTACGTCATCTTAATCCCTTTTCCGTTCATTCTATCTCTTCATCGCCAATCTCCACAACATCTAGTGCCACATCCGCCGGATATGCTGCGACCAGTGACATTGGCGATATTCGTATCGTGGTCACCTATTCATATGAAGCAAAGCAACCCAGAAACAGTGACTTTATCATTCGACCCACTCTTATCCACGGCAGTAAAGAAATCGCCCTTCCTGCGCAAAAGTCTACTAGCCCTACAATTATCCAGCAAAAATACTACAACACCCGAGGTTATCAACTAAACTCAAACTTTCTTGAATATGTGTACACTTTCACGTGGACAAATCTTATTCATCCGTTAAACGAAATAAAGAACAATTTATACAACAGCAAACTACATCATTACGATACTACCCATGTCGACGATGGAGATGATGAGAATTCCCATGCTAATCAGTATCATGCAGAAGCTAGTGAAGAATTTTTCGAGGAAATTACCAAAACAGACTTTTACGGTCATTTTGGAGACATCACGCTTAAATTTGTCATACAAGCTTACTTTCCCGAAGAACCGGTCTCAGTGACATCAAGCCGTTGTAATAGCTCTGTGTTGGATCTTGTAGTAAACCCAAATCTTTTGGAAAAGTTGGTCGCGTCTGGCAAGCCAGGGGGATATTATGACAAAGACATTCCCCATCATCATGTTCATAGTAGCAGAAACGTGGGACATGGGACACCGCCCTACCTGAGATACGCAAACAGTATGATTTATGATGACCGATTTACTGATGTGGTTCTCGTTGTTGGAGAAGAGGAAATCCCTGCACATAGAATAATATTAGCCAGTAAGAAAACTTTAACTTTCAAATAATTCTACATAACGCATGCAAATTCCAGTACATATACCAATAGGACAATATTAAAATGCTGCTCTCATTATGCTACCGTTTATCCAGCCAGCAGTCCAGTGTTCTCCGCCATTCTGGAGAATACAACATTATTACCAATTCCTCAACCACCTTCAGATAATCAAAATCAAATGACAGACTGCCAAAATGCACCAGCTTCCTCATTGCCTCCTCAGCTAAACCTTCCTAGAATTCAGATTGAACCCTCTGACATTGGCAGTGACTGTGTGGAAGAGCTTTTACGTTACATTTACACAGGCTCTGTGGACAACCTGAAAATGAAGGACGGTCACCTAGCTAATCGACTCATTCTTCTTGGTGATAAATATGACTTGCCAGAGTTGAAGCGTCATTGCGAAAGCATTTTGATTCAAGAGCTAACCGCTGACAATGCCATTGAAATGTACCTATTGGGTACACGTGTGTCCTCGGAAAGAATGACGCGGAAGGCATTGATCGTGATGAAAATGTAAGTAAGGGACTTACGTAAAAAACTTATACAAAATTGAATAATCAAATCTATTACCACATACATTCAATATAGAAGAGAAAGCGCGCAGTGGAAAATATTTGCTTTTTATGATGAAAGGCAAATAAATGGGTGTTATTTACACCATTTTCTTGTAAAAATATATGTAATTATTTATTGACTTTTGATAACACTGACTGACACGTTATTTTTTGTTATTGTTGTTGACGCACACGCAGGAATAAAGCCAGACTGGCTTCCCAAACGGAGGAATTTCGAGAGTTGAGTATGCGACATCCAACACTCATGTATGAGCTCTTTTTGTCCGACTAACAATGTAGTCGTTCTTTTGTGTACCTGAATAGAATAGTTCAATTTCTTAAGCTAAAAATAGATAGGTTTCGCATTTTGAAAATTGCATTTTTGATGAATGTATTAGATGCTAAAGTTGTTTTAACTTGATAGATTAATAGATTTCCTGGTAGATCTAAATTATTAAACAAAATTGGAACTAGAAATAATAAATTTTGAATAAAGACTCTGGAAGCAGTAACAGAGTTTTAGTTAACATCGAACATTTGGTGTACTAGAGAAGATGCATTGCATTACGAACACAAAGAGGTTAAAATCAATTATCATAACTTACATTGCAAAATAATATTGCAATGGAATCAGTATCATAGTCAGAAATGACATTTATATTTTCTATTTTAATTTTTATCGCATGTGCTTTCCAATGTTCTATTATCGCTTGTGGATTTGATTGGATTTAGGTGAAGGCAACGTCATTTTTTTCAAAATTCTACTCCGTGGGCGTATGTATTAGGTACATACAACGCATTAAATTCTCGCATTTAAGAGAAAATAATTATGTTTGCGTTTACATTACATCACTGCATATGGGATTTCACACCTGCATCACTTTCCAATTCTGTGCTTTCACTCATTTTTCATATTTTCATCCTATTACCAACTATCGGGTTTTTATCAATAATATTTCCATTCTATGACACCATGTTATATGCGAAAAGCTGTCTTGTTATCTATTTTTTCTACAAATAATATGCTGCTGACACTCAACATATAGGTTTGTTTCTCTTTTCTTTCATAACTAACCTGTAACTAACTGGCGTCAGTGGGTGTGCCTTGAAGGTGTTGATGTTGACATCATTCCAATTATTTGTCTACGTCCAGTAAAAACGATATTATAATAGTTATCAGAAAAAGAAGTAAAAATAAAATAACAATGTCACCATTGATTTATCGCCGTACTCACTGATGGCATCGCCGTTGTTATCATGTCAATGTCATATTGTCATATCTTCTTTCACGATTTCACTTTTTGACACATCCCTTTTACAGAAACGACAACTTTGAGAATAGACACAACATGGATTTGTCTGAGAAATTGATTGTTGATGCTTTCACAGGATTCGCTTAGACGCAACTTATAAAAAAGTTAAAACTCGGTCCATTGTTGGTAAATTTTAAGGAGATAACTGATATCCTTCAAACAACAGAAATATATCCCTGAATCTAAATCATAATAATCATGAGGAAAATACCATGGCCTTGGATGTATCAAGCTGTTCACTTGTTCGTAATGCGACAGGGTAAATTAAGACTTTGTAACTTTTGTCGTATTGTTGTGATTATCGGCTTTTTGCATACATGACCCATTGTTTCCTTTCCTCTAGCAGTGTATCATTGTTCATTTTCATTGCTTAAAAGTTTAAAGTTGATTGGTAATCATGTCAGGTTTTAACCAGAAAGATAAGAGCAATCAAGCGTTTCTGGGTGGAATGAAGCCTGTGGTATTCGTTGGAAGATTTTTATGTGTCCTATCCAGAGATGATGTGCTCAAAAGATACGAAGGATCGCACAGGTTTGCATTGAAAAACTATTCTTTTCATTATATAAAGCAATTCATTTCTGATCAAAGAATTTTCGCTTTTGGAAACGTTTCAGGAAAAGTGTGATTCTTGCAGGAATTTGCGGATGCTTGTCCTTATTTTTCTTCGTCAATGCTATCCTGATATCCCGTGCCCATTTTTTCAAATTCCAAAGTGCCCAGACAGCTTCAGAGAAGTTGGGCGAAATTTCTCTTCCTTCTTACGCATACACCATGTGTTTTGTGTTAGAATATGTAAAATATTGATGTTGATTTTTTTACAGTTACTCGTTACCAAATATTTGCCTCCAAGCGATTTCGTAACATTGTTCAAAATTTTTTGGATGCAAATCAACGAACTCAAATAAGTACTCCATTTCCAGCCAGTTTCCCAAGATTTTGTTGGATTGCAATGCTGGTATGCATGGCGTGTGGAATCACAGAAAATGCCATGTACGACTTGCAAAGTTTGAAGAAAGCAGGTTGATGACAAACCAAAAAGTAATTATTAGGTAATCAAAGCGTATAATAATTTCATTATTACTGGATGCATTCTCTGTTTATGGATTTTAGATAAAGGCACAACGAATTCCACTTTGGAACTTTATTTCGCTGCAAATTTTTACCATTGGTCTGAATTTGTCCCGTATCACCCCATCCTCACACTAATTTACATTATCGTCATAAAAATAGGCACATGGGGTTGGGTATACATGGACATTATTGCAATCGTGCTGTCCCGTGCCATTTCAGAAAAATTTCGAATTATGAATGAAGAAGTGAGTAATTTGATGTTGCAACATTTATCCCATCATCATCAGCATAAAATTCACCTCAGCCCTACCAAAACGCTGACAGTGAACTCTGTAAAGTCAAAAATTATTGCAGAAGAGGGAAGAATATTAACATTGACTTGGGATTTGATTCGCGATGAATATGTGATGCTTTCTGATCTTGTCTTGCAAATTGAAAAGTTTATTGCTCCCTTGATATTGGCTTGTTACGGGGCAAATATGTACATTATCGTGATCAATCTCCTGAATTGGATTGCCCCATACTCACAGTTCTCACCAGAACAGTCCTATTACGTGTATTTTGCCTTTGTGCAATTTCTCTTTCGAGTGACATGTGTGACATATTTTGCAGCGGAGGTGCACCATATTAGTCACGGAATCACCAGGATTTTACAGAAATGTCCGAACTCGTTGTATTCCCTTTCGGTACAGAAGTAAATTTCATGATAACATTTTATAGAAACGGCCTAATCTTTAATGTAATTCATTGTTTTCATAAACTTTTCCTTTTCAGTTGGAAAGGCTGGAGCGAACGTTTATTTGCAATCCCACTGGAATATGTCTATTTGGATCTTTTATGATAACCCGAAATTTTTTCATCTCTATTATAAGCTTTATCTTCACAACGGAAATAGTCCTACTTCAAACTGCGAATTCCTCGCGGGTCAAGTGATACGGCAGGAGGGACACCTTAGTTTGGAAACCTCGTAATTAAGTTACGCTCACTATCCTTTTCACATTTATCGATTTTTATATGATTTGAGTTTGTAGTGAATTAGTATATTGCTTAACAGTTATTTACCTAATTAGACCATAGAGGTACAACACGTTATATGAAACCATTTTTATTTGGTTTAAATGCGTGTAGCTAGTCAGCGTAAAAATGGCTTGATGTAAAAATACGTATTTGAGGTGGATACATTGAAAGCAATAAAAAGATTGGGTATAAATTATCTTTATTTCTGCCATTACCCTAAAATAGTTTGGCGAAAATAGATCCATCTTGAAAATGAGAATGATAAATGGAAGGCCGTTATTCCTTGAAGGGAAAGGTTTCCGTGAATACTTAACTAATAACCACATGGTACTAGTGTGGACTGCTTTTAAATTATCAAGACCCTTACTGCTGAAATCGGCGCTTCCTTAATTAATTTTACAGATCATGACTAAATTTTTAGTTCGTTTGCATTTAATTTAAGTTTAACAATGGAACTTTACCCAACCGAATTGTCCATTCCTTCATACGTCTCCAACTACCGTACCGTAATGATGAAACTACTCCACCAAACCCCAAGTGAACATCCAGAGGAAAAGCTAATAGTGCCGTTTTCTGAAGTACACCGAGTATTTCATGATCGGAATATTATTGATGTCTCCCCGAGTTTGGTTCAGGCCTTCTACTCAAATTATTCAGAAATGTTATACTGCTAGCGTTAAAATGGTGGATTTTCAGCGATCCATTTGGTGGACTCTACACAAGCTTAAGAAAAAGCAGGACGCTCAAAATGAAGCCCTTTCAAAGTTCATGTCCAACACTGTTTTCCGTTTTTTGAATTGGTTTTCAACAAGTAGAAACGGTGAAACTGATGCCATAAAAAGCTTGGACAATCAAAGCTTATTCTCTCGGTTATGTGGGAAAATTTATCTGATGATTTGCATGCGGTTTGGGATATTTGGTGTGCAAGATATTATTGACCGAGAAAAAGAAATTTCAAAGCTAACAGAAAAATTAGTCCATTTATATGGAAAGGTAAAGAAAGACTTGGTCAGGCTGAACTATTTAACAGAACCGTTCATAAAACGCTCGACGCTCGAGGAAAATAGGGGTTTGATGAGGTTCATGGTGGACAGGGGACTGATTGACCTGCTTTCCAGTGCCAAAGAGACTGTTAGCTATACCTATGAGCATTTAAGTATGAACATCTTTAGTTATGAACAAATTCATAATACTATTTGGAGTTAATTTGTTCATTAAAACATTTTATATTATATTTGTAATACTGTTTAGGTCTGGCAATGGAACAACTTACCCTATTACCCTACAACTTTGAAATTCCAGTTGATTAACTTAAATTATTATTATTATTGATGATCCGTAATAAAACCTGACGCTCTAAACTATTGGATCATTTTATTTTATCAAGAAATATTACTGCCCAACTCACTTTACCCCTTAGGCTTATCGTTGCTCTCTATTTTGTCAAATGCAGTCAATTAACCATAATCGAAAATGTAGTAATTCTTCAGGCCCTGATGACCCTTGACCATTGGTCATGACTGTCCCAATTTATACATCAAATAACGCTTTCTCATCAACATTATCATCACTCATGACATCAATTTAAAAGCGCATTCCCTTTCCCAACTTTTGTTATTTTGCTTATAAGTTTTAATGCATGGACTGAGGCTGAATGGATGACATTTTTTTATTTTAAGAAAAATTCGAAACGCTTTTTTGTTGAGTGATACTTTTTGGTGAATATTGTCGTGCTATAAACCGGCCATAAAGGTAACCTGTCTATCAGAGTAGAATGGCGAACATGCGTAAAATGCCAACCCCTGCAAGCGACCCCATGCAGCGTGTGTAAACGGCGTTCGGACAGTATCGACTTTGATGAGACCACAATGAAACATATTTTGGAACAAGCGAAGCAGGAAGACTCCACGGATGAAGAAACCAATTGGGTCAACATTAGTAGGATATTACGTGCCATTCCCCGGAACAATCCAAATGATCCCTTCAAACCTTTTTCTGTGCAAGCCATTCATGAACTAGCTCAAGGCTCTCCTCTGGAGCCCAACGAATTGATTCCACAGGAAGAGGAATTGATGCAACATTATGGTTACGATCTGGACCGTTGTACCGTTTTCGATAAGCCAGATCCTGGTGTAAAGCGACCAGTAATTCCTATAGAGAGTCAGTACATTTTAAACAGATATCCAGCATGGCTTCGCACTCTGATTGAAAGCAGATACGATCAACTTAATCGAAAGTATGGTGCGCAAACACCAATTTTTCTAAAAATGTTGGCGCAACGATTGGAATATCATAGAGCACGCGATACACAGACAGGAACTGAAATCAGTGGAGAAAAGGAAGGCCAGGCGAATTATGTTCCAGATCAGTTTGATGTAGAGGATGAGTATCTGTTTATTGGGGAGGATGTTCGAGAAGCGGACGCGATAAAGCGGCAGAGTGAAGCCAATGTGGCTTTGGAAATGGATCCGTTCCGTCCTACGGAAGATCTTGGTAAGTGAAGACTTGCCCTCACTGCACTGTAATTTACTACAGGATACTGGCATCCCTTTTCGACTATAAACCTACATTAGTTTCCGTTTAATTTTCAGAAAAAAGCGATGCTCAAGAGAGAAAGAAAAAGGAGAAGCTCGATAAACAGGAGCAAGCCAGGCTACATCGTTTGGAAGAAGCTCGAATTGCTCAAATGTGGTCGCCATTTCTTACTCACAAAGCGGGAGATGCCCTCCGAGCGGCGTTAGTGGCAGGAGCCAGTGAAACGGAGGATGAAGACTATTGGGAAGAAGGAGGCGACGAAATAACCCGGCGGAAAGAAAGAGAGAAGGGTGTGGTTCGACACAAAGATGAAGAGTTTGTATATCGGGGTACTCACTGGGAGGCAATTGTCGCTGAGAAATCAGGTTTTCAGGAAGAAGCTAAAGAAATTATGAACGAAGAGTTTATGCGCCCCAATGTTTTGAAGGAACACCGAAAGAAAAAGCGACAAGAGTTGAGTGAGCAGAAGAAGGCGGAGAGAAAGGCGAAGAAAGAGATTAGGAAAGCATTCCAGAAGAAAGCTGGCCATCCTTTGTTGAAACAAAGTGGAGAAAGACAGAAGAATGCAGCTTTGTATAGAGAGCGAGGAGTTGGGAAACGGCCCTCTAGGTTATTCGTAAGGAGTCCTTGTGATGGACCAATGTAAGAGCAATTTGAGCTTTAAATCAAATTATGAGTCCATATGTATTTATGCACATTGTATTTTGGTGAATATAATAATTTTGCACTGTGATGTGTTACAATGGACAGTGTGGAGGTGGAACGAAATCCTCATCAGACAAGAGCTCTGGAAGCATGGCGAGCTTATGCAAATTGGATTGCTGCTTCGAATACCTTTAAATACTTCATTATGATCATTATAATAGGAAACGCCGCGTTGCTGGCTTTAGAAACTGGTGACTTCCGAAATGTTTATAATTACGCATTTGACATTTTGGACAGCGTAAGTTTATACAAACGTTGATTATGTATTTCTATATAGGATAATGGATGTGCATTTTATATTATATGCTATAAAAGTCTATAATTTTATCTTTTTAGTTTTTCTTGTCTGTCTACCTTGCTGAATTTCTATTGAAATTTTTTGCATACCCCAACCAATATTTTAGATCTGGCTTTAATATTTTTGATTTTGTCATTTTGATGGTTTCACTAGTGAAGGTAAAACTTGGTATAACAATGTGCTCATGTGTTATGCAATTTTATGGTATTTTATTTAGAAATAAATAAATGTGAATTTAACAGGCTACAGCAGACTGGACTAATTACGCAGACTTTGACTACTTGCGTTTTCTCACTATCATCCGAGCATTGCGAATCTTGCGGGGAGTCTCCCTATCAGTTCACATTCAGGTTTAA
>JAHZMV010005214.1:0-18128 GCA_027743765.1 Coecobrya sp. COE2 | reverse complement strand
CTCACCGTTGAGATGTGTTCTCTTTCTGACAGCTCAAGCGGGTGGTGCAATTGCCGGTGCGGCGGTGCTCTTCAGGTAAGTTGGAAACGACTTTTGGATCATTTTTTTTATATTGTTCCCAGATAAAGCTTTCTCGCGCTACAGAAAAGTAATTTTGCTGCTTAAACAGAAAACTGTGTGTGTAGAATAGTTATATGAAGTGGGAGGTGGGATGAGATAATCTTATCAATCCTCCATTTTCCTGTCTTGTCAGATTTATTTTCCTTCCCGTCAACTCTTGAAAATAGACAAGTAAATCCAGCAAACCTTTCCCAGTAAACTTCCCATTTCACCTGCCATATTTTTTTGCCATGTTCTATCAAATCCAGTTTTCCTCTGAATGCACTTTCCCTCACTACCTTGTTTTATTCACTTAAATTCATATTATGATGGTGAGGTAGGCTTTATCATTCCGACTCCGTAGCTTCTTTCCCACATATTCAATCACAGCAACAATTTGTTGTATTAACGTCTGTTACTATACTCATCACACTCAAATATTTTCATATGCACAAAATTAAATAATGGTTAGTCTGAACAAGTGACTAATCCAGCATCAATTTGAATTACATTTTGCTTAATGATCATCATGACTCATGACAAAAAATAAAGTCAAATGAGTTAGTACGCGATTGTATCGCTTTCTGAGACTTTTTGGCTCGATTCCTATTATTTCGTTCAAGTCATCATCAGTATTTCACTTTGTTTGATCCTGAACTCACAGAGAAAAAACAATTTGATGAATTATCTCTGCAAACTTTGTGAGGGTCAAAAACGAGAAAGAAATTCTTTCTGAAGAGTTTAGTTTTGTAAAAGTGTTGAGCTAATTAGACCTTGACATCTTGATACTTTTCTACAAAGCCGCGCACCAGTTAATGACATCAAAGCCAAGTACAAGTGCATTTTCCTCTCTGGGAAAAGCCCAAAACATTATCAAATCAACTAGCAGCATATACTGATATGTACATGCAGGTATTTTATTTATAAGCTAGAGAAGATGCAGAAAATATTTTCTTGGCGAGAGAACCAGAGCAAAAGAAAACATGTCTGCATATTATACTGCCATCACCACCACCACACATACATTTAACTTGGAATTGGAGAAGAAGCGACCTTTTATTAAGTTTCATATCAACTTCCGCAATCTCTTCTTTCCTCTCTTGACTGGTTCCCTCTACCATTACCTTGACATCTTGATACTTTTCTACAAAGCCGCGCACCAGTTAATGACATCAAAGCCAAGTACAAGTGCATTTTCCTCTCTGGGAAAAGCCCAAAACATATTATCAAATCAACTAGCAGCATATACTGATATATTACATGCAGGTATTTTATTTATAAGCCAGAGAAGATGCAGAAAATAATTTTCTTGGCGAGAGAACCAGAGCAAAAGAAAACATGTCTGCATATTATACTGCCATCCCCACCACCACACATACATTTAACTTGGAATTGGAGAAGAAGCGACCTTTTATTAAGTTTCATATCAACTTCCGCAATCTCTTCTTTCCTCTCTTGACTGGTTCCCTCTACCATCTCCACTTAATGATCATCCAGAAAACACACGACGAGAGAGAAGCGCATACAATGAGAGTTTTCAACGCGGGTCGACCGCGACGGTTTTAGGTTTGTTGTAAGCAGTGGCAGTGTGAATAATGCCAAGTATTGAGGTTATACGTGTAAATAAAGTATACGTACAACATACCACACTACTCGCGTGGCTTCATATTCGTCGGAGATTGTCTTGTGAAAATATTTTTTTTTTGCAAGCAAGAAGAATAAGAATAATCTTCTCATATGCCTGCCTTCTCGCATTCTCATCTCACTTCCAAATCATCATCTTTCTTCGTCTTCTTTTATCCTTATCATTTAATGAGAATTTCATAACGTGTGTAGTATGTATAAAAGCAGTAGTAGCGTCTAAAGAAGAAAATGTAAAGGAGCGTGCAAGGATGCGTGCAATGAATGTGGATGTACCAGTATCAATGTATATTATTCGCACACAAAAAAACGATCATGTTGAGTGATGCTAATGAGCTCATTTTTTTCTTGGTTGCATTTTACTCCGATGATGATGGTGGGTGATATTACTAAAGAAAGGGAAGTGGGTAATAATAAAAAATATATATGTTCTCTGCCTGCTTCCATTTGTAATTTCTACAAAAAACGAACCAATCGCATGCATATACATTTTTGAATTAAAATACGGATTAAAATTATATCACACAAATGAAATATTAAGTGTGTGTGTGTGGAATTGGAATATCATAAGGTCTAGACATTGTGCATTAAACCTGTAATGATTAATGCAATATTGCAAATTATATAGTTTTTACTTTTCTTTTCTTTTATTACATCCTTTCATTCTATAAATCTTAAAATGCGCTGCCAATATGTATAAAAATGAATGTTGGCACGAACTATTTCGTGTGTGTAGAAAAGTGTGGGTGACAGGAGGAGGTTAAAACCAAAAGATTTACAATGGACAATATATATAATTCTGTATGGACAGCCGGTCAATTTAACAACAAGGAAAAGTTTAAAAACTGTTTTGCTTTTAACTCTTTCGAATAACCAACATGTTTTTCTGAGTCTGCTCGCATATCATCTGCTCTTTTTTTTCAAAACTTGACTTGTTGATGACGCTGGGCATTTTAATGTTTGGTACCTTCACTCTCTCTCTCCTCTGCATGTTTTCACGTGTTGGCTAATAAGCAGATGTAAAAAAAATTCCGAAAGAGAAGGCCAGGGCAACTGCTTGCATCCCCACACATGATGCCCTCGTCATCATGCACAGATGCATCCATCTGCTCTTTTAAACTGTTGCTTTGATGATCATCTTCATTATCATCATCGTCATCATGGCTTTCCTTTAAAAGCCCATACTATAATTTTTCCTTGTGTGTTATAACAATCATAATATATATAACTGTTGAACTTGTATAACAAGCATGTTTATACCAAAAATGCAAATGTCCGCCACGGAAAGGATCCCAACGAAAGATGGAGACCCCTTATGTTGTTGTTGCTCCTGCCATAGATGATCTTGGTTTTCCTTGGGTGAAGGAAAAGAGCAGCTGCGCCTGCAAAAGAATGAAAAGATGTCTACTGTTGCTGGAGAGAGGGAGAGAAAAAAAATGAGTTTTAGGATGATGATTACTGGGACATTGGGAATGGAACAGAGAGAGAGAGATGTACAATGGAAGGGGCTACTGTGTTGTGAAGATTCGAAGGGTTTGCATTTTCATCAAGTTGCAAGGCACACCAAAATCCTGGACCGAGTTTCTTTATCACGCATTTTACATTTATAGTGGTCGCATATTATTGTTTGTTTGTTGCATTACTACAAGTAGGGTATATATGAAAAGGTAGAAAGAGAGGTTATACGGCAGCAGCATATCAAGTAAAAAAAATTATACTGGCAGGATGACGACAGCATAGTCATCATTGGGGAATACGGGATTTTATACGCATTGCGTTTTCTTTCCTTGTTTCTTCCTCTCTCTGCATATTTTGCTCTTATTATTATTACAGCAGTAACAAGGAAATGGGTTTCTTTTGAATGGAGTAATGTAATATCCAGTGTCAGGGACAATATGCTTTCTGTACGAATTTCATAGGATGAAGAAGATGATCTTGTTTTTTGGTGAGGAGAAACAGCAGTGTTCTTTGCTGATAAAAGGATACCATAATATTATAATAATTTTGATATAGCAAACTTCATCTTTTTACAAACTCAAAACGACAGAAACCGTGCATGCACAATGCACGCCTTGGCCTTGCCTCTCTACCGTGTCATATCAACTTTACATGATGGCATGTTTATCCATTCGAGAGCACAGACACACACACACAATGTCTCTCTATTCATCCATCATCATCATTTCATCTGACAAATAACTCAACAGTTGTGTGTACAGAAAAGCGACGAAATTGACAATGATATTCATTTGAATACGCACTCGTGTGTGTGTGGAGTAAGAACAAAAACGCGTTTCATATAAAATTCTTTAAAATATCAAGTGTGTTTCTTCACTCGGGGCTTGATCAAGCATAAATGGAATGAGAGGAATGAAAAATATGTATTTGTTTTTTCTACTTTTTCGTCCAGGACGGTAGTAGTGGGTACACCAGGACAAAAATTTTATTTTTAGAAAAAAAGGAGAGCAACAGTTTCATTTATGTTTGTACAGAGAGGTAGGACACGAAGCAGAGAGATGCTGTTGCTCTTTCAGCCTTGAGTAATGTGCACAGAAAGAAAATTGAATGACGAAAAGTGGAAATGGGAGAGAGAGAGAGAGCGGCCGATTTTTGTTTGAGGGAGGACAAGGGATATATAAGGAGAGCAGAGAGTGTTGTTTGGTTTGGGCTTTTCCTTTTTGTCATTTTGGGAGCTGAGAGAATTGTGACATTTCTATAAAGTGTTTGGGAGAGTATTAGTGCAATGCATATGATACTATTGAGTGTTTTGTCTGTATAAGTAATGTTACAGGGAATACGTTTATTTTAGAGAATCTTAAAAGGTCAGAAATGCGCAATTGGTATGATTACGGATTACATGAATGAAGTGAGCTGTGAGATGACTGTGATATATGCAGGTCCATTTACCACCCATATTGGACCCATCAGGTTTATATGTTACGAGAACTAAATTATATTTGAATAGCAATATATACGTAGTTTGATAATAAAAGCGTAATCTTCGTACTCATTAAACCATGATTCTCGGTACGTTTCCGAGAATTAAACTTTGTGGTTATGGTATATGTACACAAATCGTATAAGCCGATCCACCCACGTTAAGAGCTTAAATGTAATTTCTTACGAAGGACATATTAAGATTTCACTCTTGCATTGGGTTCATTTTTTCAAAGATGTTAATATAGTGAATAGGTATGGACGTTTGGATTTGTAAATATATATTTTCCTTCAGTCGCCATTCACACATCAATTGACACATGTAATCATAAAGATTTTATTTAAAACATTTTATTTGATGAACTTGGGGTCGTGTGACAAACAGAATCAACTTTTGGTTTCTTAGGCTGACACACCACACATCAGAAACTCAGGACATGTACAATCCCAAGAAAATGAACAAAGACGGAATTCCATTCCATAACTTTTATGACACGCAAGAGCTGCAAGCAGCAACGTTCCTTCTTTCTACAAAGTTTTGTAACAGCGGCGGTGGTGGTTCTTCACTCTGTACAATGCAAACCTTATATAGGTACATTACATATTTCGTAAACAAGCTCCTGGAAATAATAAGTTATCTGGGTCATGTGACCTTATTTTTTGGCTTGGCAAGTAGATAGAATAAAATGGTGGATGATACAAGTGGGGATAGAGAGAGAGGGAAGAGGATATCACATGCATTTTTTATTTTATTAAAAATAATAATACCTATTTCTTAAGTTCAACTTGCCACTTCCCTCTCTCTCGCCCATCCTATATCCCTACTCCTACTACTCCATTAAATTATGTACGTTCTTCTCTTGCCTTTGCCGAAAAACAGTATGGACTCGAAATTGGCTTCATAAATATTCGGGAGAGAGAGAGAGGAAGAGTGAAACAATTTTGTTTTGTGGAGGAATATAAACAGTAAAGTAGAGAGAGAGAGAGAAGGCCCGTCGTACATACACCACCTGCCACTCTTTAGCAAAATATACGAGCGAAAATGTGAGAGAGAGGGAATGAAACCTGCTTCAAAAACTGCATAGCAGGATAATATGGTTCCAAGAATATTCCACCAAAAGTCAAAGCATGTAGTCAAACTTATAACAGGTCGTGGCGAATCCATTTCACTATATCCAACACCATCCACCACCACCACCGTATGTCCGAAGCATTTTTAGGTTTAAAAAAAACCAACAACATCAACAACCATAATATCCATAAAATATACACGGGGAGAGAATGAACGAAAGAAAGTGAAAGGGCCGACGACGATGCCGACGTGCGTGTGGTGTTGCGGTGTTTGTTGGTTGTGTCTAGAATATCTTCACAGTTTCGGCCAATTCCCGGAATACTCACTTTACATTACACTTTTACCAAGAACAAGACTATAGAAGAGCATATACATATCCACTTTATAATATATTCATGGAAAAGTATGAACCGCAATAGTAGCACCCGTACCCGTATAGTATACGGCGTATACCATGTAGCCGGGTAGAAAGAAGGAATGAGGTGAATGATGATATGATAGTAACACTACCAAATAATGCAGTTTACACGCATTGTTCCAAGAAGAGTAGCACCTTAGTCCACCAGCGGAACCATTCTATTTGTGCTAATGCAATCGACGATAAAGGAGAAGGTAGGAAAATTCATAGAGGGAGAAAGGGAGAGAGAACGACAATTCTTTATTACGCGACAACGTTATGCAGAGTACACGGTGGAATAGAATATGAACACAAGTTTTTAAGGTATGCACAGGTGCCATCATCAGTATGGGCACTGGTGATGGTGGTGGTGGCATAATGTGCTTTTCGACATGTTTATGCCAGCACCTCATCTTTTCTCACCTTCTCATCCAAAATAGCAAAAACCTAACGTGTAATGTAATGCATAATAGGTACTAGTACCCGCTACCCAGAAGAAACAAAAGTAATTTAGTTTTTTTTCTGCGTGACTTTGTTTTTGTTGAGGGTAGTTACTAAATTCGGACCGTGTAATGTCAAATGGTATGAGAATACCAAAAACTGTGTGGATGCATCTCTAAAAGCTTTGGTGAGAGAGACATGGGGAATGTGTGAATGAGAAGTTTGTGAAATGTTTCCAGGACTGGGCTGTTCTCTGGGACTTTCAACAGACTGGTTATGATGATGATAATGATTTCCACGTTGCTTTTTCTGTGTGCAACTTTTGAACGAATTACTATTCCTACTCGCTAAAATGAAAGTGGCAAACACATTGCATATTAGAGTTGGGAAAATAAGTTGGGGATTTTGTGAATTGGCTCTTCTGCGGCTTACCCTTTTTTTCTGCATGATCAGCAGTAGTTGTGCCATACCGTGGCAATTTTACCATGTAAATGAAAATTCTTTTAGATGAAAAGAAGAAAACGTGACAGAAAAAAATTTCAACGGGATGCATAATATGTTGATAGTATGATGATTTGGAAATTTCTTTCTGGCAGCCATGCATATTATATCCGATTCGGGTCTATCTACTTACTTTTATTAAATTCGTCCGGCAGACACTACCACCACCGGCTTTGTTTGCATTTTGCCGTTGTTTGAACTTTGCTAGTCTATAAAAATATATAGTGAGAATTATACAAAAGAATTGCAGCAAGATGGACCATGGCCTTGTGATGGGAGAGAATGATGGGCTCTATTTTGTACATTTATTGGTCCCAGACCTCAGATTAGAAAAGCTTGCTAGAGAAAGAGACCAGCCTGTAGTATGCATATTTTGTTGCATAAATTTAGTAAATAGTGACGGTATTGTGTAAAAGTATACCTATCTGGATAATGTTTACAAATGGACAGGATATACTACGGGAGGAATGCCATTTATCAGGGAGACGAATAGGTCAGCTCCACCATTTCTATTTGTCTCATTCTCTGATCTCCATTTCCATCTTCCCAAAAAAAACATACAAGCTTATGGCCAGACGGTTTGTATATGTAGTTTGGTTGATATATTTAAGCCATGTTCGACAAAATGTAAAGTATATATGATTACTCTCATTTTAATGATGATGGGTTTGCTTCTTCGCTACTGTTCATCTTCGTGCTGCTGCTGCTGCTGAAGTAGTATTGCGTTTTAAAATGAAATCCCTTTTTCCTTCTTGAATCCAGACAATTTCTTACATCATAATATCCTCCTCAACACATTATACCTATCCTTCAAGTTGTTGTCCCAGGCAAGTCTCTAAAGAAAGTAGAGGAGTAGCAGAAGGGGAAGGAAAATCCATGATCCCGGCACACATAGTGACGTGATGATGATGAGCTCCTCACCAGATCAAGCCAGATGCATCCCACTTGGCAACTTAAACTAAAATGTGCTTTTGAGACTTTCGTTTAAAAAAGGGAAAAAACGTGTTAGCTGGCATCATTGCACAAGAGAAGACTTTATCTCTGTATGTGTACAGAAGAAGAACACACACACGTCACACGGTCCATGATCCTTTTGACTGGCTTGACTGGAATAAAGAAGAAGAAAAAAGTATGAAGACCCAACCAGGTTTACTGTTCATTCTTGCTGCTCTACAAAGTAAAGTAGACAACACATCAGTCATAACCCGTATAACTTTTGAGTACACAGATATATATATTCTTCTTGAGACTGATTGTGTGTACGGGCTCTTTATATTTTTTTCATCTCATTTTGCTGCCGCTCCTGCTGCTGTTGTCCTCCAGTTGAGTTTGTTTCCTTTTTTCCCTTCTGCATTGCATCTCATTTTCTTCCTTTTTGTCTTGTTGACCAGGATGATGATGATGATGAATGCTCTGAAGAAAAAATACACGAAGAAGCGTGAAAATGTTCATTTTCTTAAGATGAGTTTTTCCTCTCCCTCTGGTATACACACACATACTACATTTCATTTTGTGCTAAATGGACTGAGGAGGCTCAGATGTGCGCTATAATCCCACTTGACTTATTATTACATATCGTGTTGCTTCTGCTGCTGCTGCTGCTTTTCTGTTACCAGCAGCCCACGCAAAGTTACCTGTTCTATTTTTTTCTTGTATGTAATTTCATTAAAAAGAACCTGCTCAACCTTTCTCCTTGAATGAATGAAATGAATTAGAAACAAAACGTAGATGAAGGCTGAAGACTCAGGAGTAGTAGGCGGAAAATGTAAATCTTTCTCTCTTTTTTCTCCCGAAAAAGTAAAATGTTCCAAAATGAATTCACGTTCAGTGCACACATCAAACGCAAAAGACGTTTTTCTCATTTCCCGTCTCTCAATCCAGCAGAACAACCCCACACATCCTTTAAAAAAAGGAACAGATTTTCTTGTTTCAAGATGAAAAAAAAAATATATATCTACAAGGATTGTTTGGTTGAGGTTTAAGAATATTGACACGAGAGCAGTGAAAAATGAAATTTGCACACGTGTTCACGTCATACGTCAACCAAAGACAAGCTTGTCAGCAGCACTAGCAGCAGTCCATATAACAAGGTAAAAAAACCTCAGAGAGAGATGAAATACGACTTTTTTCTCTTTTTTTTATGACAAACCTGAAAATGAGATAAGAAATGGAAAAAAACCACTGTGCCATTAACTGCCTCCAGAGAGGAGTATTGGCACGATCATTTTTATTACGATTATAATGATTGCAATTACCAAGCAGCACATCATCAATGAAAGAAATGTACAAGATGTAAAGATAAGCATGGATGTAAATATGCCTTTGGTTCATATTTTTTGCTGAAAAAAGCTGTGGCGTTTCATTTTCATCATTATAGCTATTACCACACCACTACCACCACACTCGACGAATATTATTACTACTACACAAGGCGCATCATTTAGTTAGTGTAATAATACGTGTCTTGTTTCTCTCTACTTATTATTTAACAAGTAAAGTTGTAAAATGACTGTGGGACTGGCTTCCTTACAAAAAAAGGGTTGAACTCCAATTCTTAAATGTATATGTAGTAAAAAAAGCGATGATTTTCTTTGTTTCATTTGGTTTGCTTCTGGCTCAATTTTTTGGCAGAGGGAAAAGTGAAGTAAGTATTGTTTTACATGTTATATTCTTGGTCCCGCAATGAGTGTAGCAATAATAATGATGATGATGCTGGTAATGATAACAGTAATTGCGATTTTATGGAATGTTGCAGTGCACTGCAGTAATAATGTGTTGGGGATATAGTATGTATGAATATTTTAGAGAGAGAGGCGCTACGCACGTTTTCTTGGGGAAAACCTTTTGGCTCATTAATTTCCGTTGGTTATTTTTTGTTACTGTTTTACAATCTTTTACTGCTGCTCTGCATGTGCAGCAATAACAATCCGTGAAACGTAAGATTTTGCCAAAAGAAAGATAAAGAGCGAGAGAACATGAATGGACCCCTACAATAATATATAATAGCAAGTCTTGTGTGTGTAGTGAAATATGTTTGTGGCAAGAGGATACTCATAAATATTGTTGTTGGCAGGATGCTTAATAATAAAGCAATTAAAAACCACACAACAGTCACAGTCGGTTGAAATGTGATTATTATTATTAATAACATTTGAATAGCTCTCGAGAAGATGAATGAAGGTGGTTTGGAAAGGAAAATGTAAGATGATGATGATTCATCCGGTGAATCACTTTGGCTTTTGTCCATCAAAACGTGGCTTGTTATATATATTTCTTGAGAGATCAGATTCGTGTAACATTTTACATTTTTGTGTGATCCTCTCTAATTTTCTGGTGTTGTTTAAACAAAATGAGGTGATGATGATGGTGGTGTGGTTGAACTTGGAGTAGAAGACAAAACGAAACCCGAAGCTTTAATACGTACTCGGGTATCATATTATTTATTGAAAACCTTTGTTACTTTGTTGCTGGATGGGAAGTGAGAAAAATGTGGATGCCAACTGCCAAACTACGAAACGGTAGATTTGCAAAAAAAAAATGTTATTGAGATTCCAACAGCCGCTGCTGCAGCGGCGGCGTCAGCAATATAAAGCGTATATTACATTCAAATTCATATGTAGTCGCCGTTTGCAATTTGGTTTATTACAAAAAACATTCCATTTCAAATGAGCATGGAAGGAAACTGCCTCTATCATCAGCATTAGCATACCACACCATGTACCTAAAAAGATATGCAAAAAACGTAATGATTACAATTTCACACAAACAAGGTTTGAACAAGCGTCAATGACGCAATATGTAGTAATAATAATGTATCAACATGGTATGCATTTTTCGGTTCCCACGAAGAAACATGCTACTACATATTATTATTTTGATAATGAAAGCCGCCATCTTTATAACATAAGTATATAGTCTACATGTGATATGCTATAATATAAAAAAGGCAGGCGGGATATTAATTTAATGGCAGTGAAGAAATAATATATGGCATTGGTTTGGAAAAGGCAAGTTTCATGTTTCACTACGACTATATAACTAGCTGTTTCTTATTTCCAAAGCCATTTTACATTTAAAGTTAGATATTGCCAAAGTCAAAAAGTCAACAGATTAGGTATTAACAAGCATATAGTATTTTGTACCTCTAAAAACATTTCAATATTTCTGCCGTTGTCACACCCAGTACTTCTGAGGGCAGTGGTTCAATAATTGAACCCCTCAACCCCGATTTGTTAACTTGTGCCCAGACTGACAGTACAAATTAAATGAACTCATAATAAGCCATGCTTTAGTTATGAAAATCAGTTAGTTTTGTAGCGGTAAGTTGCTTGATAAAGTATGACTAAAGGAATTTGAAAAGTTGCATATTATTACACGCATATACAAAAGCCAAAAACCCTTTTTCTATTTATTATACAGAAAATAGAGCAGATTGGCTTTAGAGCGCAAGCAGTTAGTTTTGTAGTATTATCGTTTTATTCATTTTATCAGAAGGACATGAGTTGAAAAAGTTAACTTATATCATCTCGTTCATCAGAGAGGATGAGCCTGTCTGTCTGTGAACAGTCTATCTAAACTTGTTAGGTAGCTAGTGTTACCATACAACATAATGGCAGTAGTAGTGGTGGTGTGAGGAGCGGTGTTGGTAGCAGCGAGCAAATGAAAAGTTTTATTATGCATTTTCAAAGAGCCATCTTTATGTCATTAATGTCTTGATAAGCTTTCAAGATAAAAAGTGCGTTTTGTGCTCTCATGGAAAAAGAGAGACGAGAGGAGAGAGCTGCGAGAAAACTTTAAGCGAGCAAAAGAGTCAGTGGCTGAGTCGGGGAATTGAGCATTTATTATTATTAGTCTTTTAAACTGCTCGCAACGCAGTTAATTCCCACACAACATAAAATATATTATCCCACCCTACCTTATATATAGAGAGATAACTGCACAAAATACCGACAGGCTATGTAGTAGTAAGATGAGCTTGTTATATGGAAAGCCGAAAATTATACTTTTTATCAGGCGTTTACATTACATAAAACTAAACTGCTACACAAAAACTGGAGGAGAGCTGCTCCTGCTCTAGATCATCATGGCATAAAAGTAATGCGTTTAGACAAGCAGGGAAGCGTTTAAAGCTTTGTACGACGACGACACAGGGACGCGCGATGATCATGAGAGAATGAAGATAAAAAGAAAGCGAGAAGAAGAATATGGAGGGAAGGTGGGAGAAGAAGAGGAACGATAGAAAAGAAAATGTTTGCCTATGCGTTGAATTTTTCTTTAAGAAAACGGTCTTCTTTTTTTGGTAGCTCCCGGTATTGCTTTGATGGTCTTTTTTGGCTTTAGTCAACTTAAGGGCCCTGATCACCGTTGAAAGTAGTAAACTATTCAATTGAGAGTACATGAATGAAATGTGCATTTTATATACGGACGACATTCATGAAGAGAGAGAGAGAGTTGGTCGCCTTTTTATGCAGTAGTGTGCAGTGCAGTATAATGGGAGGAGGGGGAGGACAATGCAAAGTAGAGTGGGTTATACATACTTAACTTACAAAAAGTTATGGAGAATAGGACCATAAAAACGTTATCGTTTCTTGTTGCTACTCTTGGATAAGAGGAAAATTAAGGAAAAGTGTGAACATTAATCCTTCGTGTTTTAAGNGTGCAGTATAATGGGAGGAGGGGGAGGACAATGCAAAGTAGAGTGGGTTATACATACTTAACTTACAAAAAGTTATGGAGAATAGGACCATAAAAACGTTATCGTTTCTTGTTGCTACTCTTGGATAAGAGGAAAATTAAGGAAAAGTGTGAACATTAATCCTTCGTGTTTTAAGAAAAAAAAGTCCTGCTGCTTTTGCTCGTTATTTGTACTCAAAGTAGGTATATAGTAATAAAATGGAAAATTCTTCCAAGTCAGTGTATATATGTATTTATATGAGCACTTAAAAACTAATTTTTAATGAATAGCTGACATAAAAGGCAGGCACTGAAAATGAAACTTGTATCGTTGAACAATGTACATGTTTTTTAAACTGCTGCTGCTGCTGCTGATGTTTCTTGAAAGAAAGTTGAAATTTGAATGTGAGTTGAACTTGAGAAGGATATTGAGTTGTTTTGCCGGGTGCACAAAAAGCTGGAATATAATTTTTTGGCTGGAAGGCATACGAAAAAAAATGTGCACAAGTAAAGTCAAAAGTGTGGAGTAATGTCTCTTGTGTAATTCTTCTTTTGTTGAAATGTTTTAAAAAGTAATTTTACAAGCGTATTGCGTAATAATGAAGATGTGTGTTGATGTTGATACAAAAAACTTACATAATATGCAAAAGCTTGCCAACATATATACGCACTCACTCATGTTTGTTTGATGAAAGTCTCAAGCAATGTTGGCTTTAAACAAGCATACTTATACTCACGTCATATTTTAAATATAACACTACCTTATTTCAAAATACGTATAAAAAGGTGAAACTGGCAGTGAAAGGATTTGAAGAAAGATCAAACTAATTTTATTTTTTTACTACAGACTTTTTACTACTTAAAAGGAAATGATGGAATGTCAAGTAATCCGTCCTGGAATGTCGGATAGACATAAAAAGTTGCTACAACAAGTTGAGAAAATACATGCATAATAGATAAGCTAACGTAAAATATTTTAAAGCCCCCTTAAAAAGTTATCCTCTCTTCTCTACACACTTCCTGTTTTTTTCCTTCTTGCGAAAGTATATATTGTGAAACGCAAAAGCATTTACATTTCATCGAAATGGAAACGTCGACAGGGAAAAAAGGGATAATAACGACGAAATGGTTAATTCATCAGCGGAAATGAAAGGGTTGGAAAATGTAAGTAAGTAAGTACATTTTTCATTAAAATTAAATGAGCAGCTTTGCCTGTCCTCATTCAGATAAAATTATTTCCAATTAAAAGAGGTGATAAATTTATGGGAAAGAGAAAGCTGGAGAAGTGAACTAACGCACGTATATAAAACCGGGCAAAAATCACTTAAGCTTTTTGAATAAATAACCCAAACACTCATACTCAGCTTCCTATTAATTTTATGGCTGACTTTTCAAAGCGAAACCAACATAAACATAAAGTAGTCTAGTGTATCCAATAAATAATAATTATTTGATGGGAAAAGTTGCCAGATCCGTATCCGCATAAATAATAAACAATCGTGCCGATGACACGTCACCCAAACCACCTCTCCACTGTTAGTTAGGTGTAACGTACGTATTTTCATTTTTCATTCAGGAAATGTTTTCCCTTGCCGGAGAGTGGAAATGAGGTTGCTGATTTGCATAGGTAATTATTACAAGAAGAGAAAGCACAGAGCAGCAGCAGCAGCAGTGCTATATGTTTTTTTTGCAGAGGATATTTATGCGAGTGAAATTGCTAACATAACGTCGTCGCATATCACATTACATTTCACCGCCACAGCTAATGACGGCCATTATGACAAAAGTTTTTAATGCCCACCACTACCACTACTGCCGCCATGCCACCGTCTTTCTTTTTTCAAGCTACTTATGAATCTCCACTTATGTATATGAGCTCATCAAGGCAAGTAGTGTGTGTGTCCATAAATATCGGATATTGCGTAAATGTTGTTTCGTTTCTGTACTACTGCTTTTTCCAGTCTGCCTGCCTACCACCTTATTATTATTGTGTATTTTATGGTTTATTAGGACGTTAGGCTAAAAACAGGAGGAAAAACTTGTCCAGAAAATAGGCATACTGAGAGAGAGAAAGCGGGGAATATAGACACACACATTTCTCCAGCCATTTTAAATGGCTTCTGATGGACTTGATTAGCATTTTGTAGTACAAAAACAAGCTTGCTTTCTTCTTATGCATGATGCATTCCTTTTGGCTAATGCATTTTTAACTGGTTATGTATTATTTACGTATTTTATATCGCAATGTATTCCTCCTCCACTCATCTACTATATAGTTTTATTTTTGTTCACAAATTTATTCAGATTCTCCCCATACCCATCCATATAGGTACATTCCTTTCCTTCTTGTGTCGTCCTGCGGATATTTTTTAGACGGAGAAACAAGTGAGTAGGTAGTAAACAGCAAAGTCAGCAAACAAACTGACACGTTAATGCTCATATCATCCGTTGTAGTAGTAGCACACAGGATGTTTGGATGCTATGCATAAATAAGTTTCCCACGAGGTTCAACCATGTTTTGCGGTGGTACTTACACCAAGTAATAGTTGATAGTAAAGTAGTAAGTTAGAGAGCTGTGTATAGTTGTAGTTGACGCTGATACTCATTTTGTCTGTTTTAGCGGCAGTAGTAGTAGTAGCGGAAAATATTTTTTTTGACTGCAATAAAATATATAGAGGAATAATATACAGAGGGGAAAGGAGGAACAGAGCAGAGTGTACAGCGCGGTTGAGAGTTGAAGTCCCAGGGAGCATTATTTTGTAATCCTTCCTGATGAGTTTTAAATATTTTAAAAGACACAAACATAATAATAATATTTTACGTTTTGGAGAGAAAAAAAAGAAAGTTTTCTGGTGGCATATGTGAAGGTAGATAGTGTGCATTTGGGATGGCACATTTATCTGGTCAATACAATAGTCAACACAATGCTCGACGGGGAATGAATGAATTTGCGGGTTGTTTTTTCCCTGATGCCATTTTCGATACCTATAATGCAATTACCTGCTGTATATGTGCAATTACTTTTAAAAATTCATTTAACCTGTGTGTGTGCAATCCTTTCATTTCCTTCGCAAATTTTAATATCCATTTTTTATATTTTAACTGTGTGTTTGCATACCAAGCACAAAAACATGCAAACAGTTTTCATGAAACCTACCTATGCCATGACGAGGGAATAATGATAATTGGTTGTATGTATGTAGGTATTTGTGCAGTAAATAGAAACGGGTAACTTTTTATATACTATTTCCTCCAGTCAGTTAGTGTTTTAAGCATGCAATGCAAAATTATTACGTATGCAGTTTTACACAATAAAATAAAACGCTTTCCGCTGAGCACGCTTACAAAACAACTCTGCACAGAGTGACTTGTCCTGGCCTGACTCTACGTATTACTTAATCTGCTTCTTACAAAATACTGACACAAGCAGATAGATAAATGTGCACTACACTTCATGCTACGGTTGATACACAGGTTGTTAGCAAGAAAAGCCTTTCTCGTGTTATGTGTGTGTGGCGTGGTGCAGTATATACACTTCCACGAAAACCATCTAAATAATTATTATCACAGCTCTTCATCTTCTCGCACGTCCGCCGTCCATTTCTTTGCTGGCAGCAGCAACAAAAACAGAAAGACAACTTTGGAAGAAGAAAAAAAAATGATTGAAATAATTGGTTTGGTTTGCTGCATATTCCTTTTTCTGACTTGTCTTTCTTTGTTAAGTTTATATTGCACACTTTTGCTGAACAACACAAAGCTAGTTAAAATTACACATAGTTTGTGGTTTGAACTGACTGATGTAGGGGGAGAAAAAAAAGAAAGACGGGGCTAGTGAAACCCGTTTCTTTCCACATGGTTAATTCTTTCATGATCATTCCTTCCAATTCTACAGAAAAAGTATGCATTGTATTTTTCATTCGGTTTGTTTCACCCGGATTCATCAAGATGAAATGAAATGGCTAGTAGTTAACCTCTTTGAAAAAATGAGAATGAAAGCTGTGATGTTAAATAAAATTCGTAAAAATGTCAAATCTCCTTATTCACACGCAACAATTTTTAAAGAATCCTCCGGACGCCTTCAAGCATGACAATCCACAATATAATTTTTAAACATTTTTGAAAAATTACCACCAGTGCCAATCCACTTTTTAGCACAGGCACACGCTAAACCCAGCTATTTAAGTGATTATAAATTAATGTCGTATTACGTGTGTGGTGCAACCATTTATATCTGCTGGAGTCTCACTAAAAAGTTTTCGTGATAGTTTGAAATTTCAAATTGGGCATCCTTTTTTTTATAAAAATAGAAAGGACAATGGGGGCAAGAGGGTGAAACGTCATTACTATTATTAAGATGATCACTTTGAGTAAGCATCGTCTCACCTCTTTTTTGTTTAAAAACCATTCATTTTTTCATGTGGGTAGCGGGTGTGTAAATTGATGCCAGGTTGAAAGTGAGTGGCAGACACTACAACATCACTTGTCCAAAAAAGCGTTATAATATCCCCAGCTCATCAAAGTCAACTATGCAAAAAGTTTTTATAGACACCACACCAGTGTCAGTCAGTCGAGTAGCATGAGATGACTTTATGACACTTTTTTTTAAATCCATGGGCTCAGCTGAACTCTCTCTAAAGTAGATTTTTGTTTAAGCTTTTGAAGATTTATTCTTCTCGTTACAATTTTTAATTTACGGGAGGCCATTACATTTTATGGTTATTACATCTTAAAAAATGCATAGCCATCTAGATGGCGATTACTAAAGGGAGTAATGTTTTTTTCTGATTGTTATTATAATTGACACGACATGGTTAAGTGCAAGTTAACAGACTATAAAGAGAACAAACACCTTCCGGCATTCACTTTTTTTATCGTGATAATAATCCATTATTTGAAAAGCCATGATAATTAAATGAGTGGTGAGCTTACACGATATAGGGACTTAAAATTTTTTCGAGAAAGTGAAGATTCAAGTTGAAAAAATGAAAAGCAATTAAAGCCTATACAGTCAAGTGAGATAGGGGGAAAATATGAAGCAGGAGGAGTTAGCGATAAAGCTGGGATGTGTGCATGACATCTGGCAAATATAGAAGATTTTTACAAAATATCTTAATGTTCACCAAGCAAATAATGCAATCAAGTATGAAACCAGTATGCAAAATACCTGTTAAAAATAACATGGATTTTTTGGTACAAATGACGATAACTAACATTTCTCCAGCAGACTCCAGACTCTGTGTGCATAATATTTATATATTTTTGGGGGTGAAATCGGGACTGGCTCTCTAATAGTATGCAAGGCTACTGTTTTTCTAGTGTTGCTGCTTGGAGCGCACACACAGCATGCAGAAAAGATTACAACACCTG
>JAHZMV010005213.1:0-54699 GCA_027743765.1 Coecobrya sp. COE2 | reverse complement strand
GTTTCGATCATAACTTTACAATTTTCATATCACGAACCACAACCAAAAACAATTGTAATCAAGTTACATTTGTGACCTTTTATATAAAGCTCATGGTTCCACAACAATTTAAAATGTTGCAAACTAGTCTCCTTCTAATTATTGGAAGCATCCCTATAGTTTTTTCCCAGATTGGTTCCCTTTCTCAGGAAATACACCTGCTAGCGGAACCTATAAAGCATGAACTTACAAAATTATTTGACATTTTTAACGAGTGTACTTTTACAATTGAACCAATAACAACCACTGGGAAAGATAACTCAGAAAACGTCTACGACTTAATTCAACATATAAATCAAAAAATTATTGTTCTGTTAGTATCTGCATCTTTTACAAATCAAACTAGCAATTCACTTGTCTTCAACATTTTCAATTTCTCGGTACCACATCAGAAAATGAGCTCAGTTTGCAGTGTCTTTCTAACAATCAATTTAAATCCGTTATACCGCGACATATTTCTGAAATCAGCAGAGGTATTAAATTTGCAACACTTTCTGTTTGGGAAGCACAAGATAATAAGCGGCAACAACTGTTACGCAAGTGGATCGTGTCGTTATGAACATAACTATATCCTAGCATTGCTAAATTTTTCAATTAGTTATCCAGTTCGATTATATGTTCCTTTACCGAGAGAATTGTCTACATCCATCCTAGTAACTGCGAATCTCCATGACAACAGTATAAGCTATTCTATTGGATGTTTTGTTTGCATAGAACATGAAGAAATTGGACATTTAAGGATAACAGTGGACACTGTCACATTATCAACGACTGTTAAATTAATACAATATAGCAACAATGACGGTTATTTCGAATCAAAAAGGGGAATTGAAAAGTATTTCAAATACTTAAATAATCAGCTAAATAATTTTGGTTTCGAGATTGCCCCATTTAGTATAATTATTCCTAGGGAATGTGACCTGATTTTCAGAGTAAATTTATTGAAGCCTTTCATTCCAGAAGGTACGTGCGTCAACTCGCCCCTATACAATAAAATCAACTGTACTACACGGTATTGCTTTGACATTATTCAGCTGAAACATGGCTATGTAGAAAATCTAGATAGTACTCACGAGTTTCCGATACATCCCATCGTACACTCCGTTCGTTTCCACGGGTTTAGATACGCACTGCTTTTGTCAGAAACAGAGAATAGTCGAAAAGCGTACGTGAATCTGTACACATTAGTAACCCCATTTTCAGGAATATTGTGGGCATTAATTGGCGTCACGGCTGTAGTGCTTTCTTTTTTGGTAACAGAATCAGGATGGAATTTCCAAGATGCTTTACTGTGGTCCACCATGTCATTTATTGAACAAGCATATTTCAGTAGAGGGGTTCGTCTACAACTCAAATCGGCGACGAGTGTTGTAGTATTAATTTGGATGTTGGCATGCACACTTTTTAAAGAACTTTATGACGGTGAGCTTTTCTCAGACTTGGCAGCACGACTGGAACCAGTAGACTTGCCGGAATCTTTTAATGACATATTTCACAAGGAAGATATCACCATTATTGGTGACAAGAAAATTCTCATGGAAAATTTAAAGTTGATAGAAGCCATGGGGATACAGAAATACCCTGTAGTACAGCAGTTTGTGCAGAATGTAAGAGAAAAGGTTAAAGTTGTCCAAGCACATTGGTATACTCTCAAATACCTACGAAGTTTTTCCAATTTTTCCACTTTCTACTGTGAAGATTTTCCCCCGAACCTGGGAGAGCGCTATGCCACACCTTACCCCGATAAACATTGTAATTCTTCTGACAGGGTAGCCATTCTATATCATACTTCGATGGCCACTAAAGAAATTAATGTAAGGTGGTTACTTCCACTAATTAACTTATTTGGTGGAAGAGTAATCATCGAAAATCAAAAACAAGACAATTATCTAGTTCAACCAAAACTTTGGTATCTGATGGAAAGCAGATTTTATCAGGGAATGATAACCAGAGTAATAGCTGCCTTGGAGGAAAGTGGAATACGAATCATGTTTCAATCCGCTTACTTCAACAGAAGACAGACGGAATACTTTAAGGAATGGAATAAAGAGGGAAAATTTGGAAAGAAGGTGAATTTTTATTCATTTGTGAATAAATTTGCATCGCATGAAGCATTAGCAAGTGAGCCAGTGGAAAGCTCTATAGGAGAGGAGGTTGATGGAAGACTGGAAAACTTTTTATTTGTGTTGGCAATTCTTGGCTTGTTTCTTTTTACCAGCATGGTTTCTTTTCTGGTGGAGCTATATACGACGAAATTCAATATTAATCGACAGGTGAAGAAAAATATTGGGAAAGGAAAACAATGGGAGGATATAAATTTGTGTAATAAAAAATTGTTTTGTTCTTTGAATGCTTATTGCAAAAAATTGTATAAAAGAATAATTAATGCAAAAGGTAAATACAAAAAAAGTAAACCTATGTGTTCATAGTATGGTTTGGAGTAATGAAAATAAAAATTGTAAGAGATTTGTTCAGCTTGTTTGTTAAAAATATAATCACCTAAAACACATCATGGTTCCACCATGGCTTCCTTATTTTCATATCATTTCGGTTGTTACGGTAACCCTATCTGGATTACCTGCTCATTCAATGGCAAACATGATGCCAGAATTTGTTCCAAAAGAAAAGAACATAATTCTTAAATTGGACGAAGGTCCTGGAACACCGGTGGGTCGTGTTCTGCACAAATTCAAAGGAAATGATTGGGACGGGGATTCACTCACTTTTACTCTGCAAGGAGAGCCAGAATCTTTAAATGGGCCTGCATTTAAGATAGACAAGATATCAAGAACAGAAGCAAATCTTGTATTGAGGAGGGAGCTTGACAGAGAAGAAGACTCAGAGTACATTCTTCAAGTCGTATTGCAAGACGGAAGGTCAAAAAAACCAGCCACACAAAATATTTTGATTATTGTGTTGGATGTTAACGATAGTAAGATAAGATTTTAGTTACATAAATTTTAAATTTAAATCATTCATATAAATTATTCCCAAAAATGTTGTTTCAGATTACCCCAAATTTGACAAATTCAACGCTACTTTCGAAATCGTGGAGAACAGTGAAATTCCCATTGTTATAGCTAATTTCCACGCAGAGGACATTGACGAAGGTCCAAATGGCGAAGTAGACTATTTCCTGAGGTTTCTCGATGACAGTGACCAAACTCTTTTTGATGTGACCTTAGAAGATGACCAGGCTGTGGTGCGACTAATTTCACCGCTAGACTTTGAAAAGAAAACTAAGCATATCATTCAATTAGTTGCACAAGATAGCCCGAGCGAGGGCGATGCAATCCCTAATGAAACCGTGGTTAACATTACAGTAAATGTAATTGATGCAAGCGACAGTGCTCCAATTTTCCTAGAAAGGAAAGTTGCCATCGCTGAAATTCCTGAGGACATACCATTGTCGTCTCAAGTGGTTCAGATAAAAGCAGTGGATGGAGATAGTGGGGTTAATAGTTCAATTTATTATGAATTACTTAATGAACTGGACAAATTTTCTATGGATCCATATTCGGGCGTAATCAAAACACGTTTTCGCTTTAACTCGGACCATGACACTGTGCGTGTATATCGTCTGCGAGTGAAAGCAACTGAGACTGGTGTTTCACAGGAAGTGGAAATTTCATCAAAACTGAAACCATCCCAAACAGCGCTCTGGTCGGAGACGGATGTACTTGTCAATGTGACTGAAATTTGGGGTAGTCCCCATTTCAGAAACGAGACTTACGTCGGTCACATTCCTGAAAATAGCCCTCCTGGCTATCCAGTACTGATGAGAAAAGGATTTGTGACAGAGGCTTATGACAATGATAAGGGAGGCTGGGACTGGATAAAATTAACTGTGGAAGGAGATGGGGATACGTTTGACGTAGTGCCAAACGAAGGCTATGCTCGGATCAGGTTTCAAATTGTGGTGAAAAATCCACTTAGACTGGACTACGAAAGGCTCCAAGGTATATCTGAAATCAAAAGTAATTGATTTACCTAAATATTTAAAATAACATTATTGGTTTGTTATAGAAATTGGCTTCCATCTTATTGCTGAAGACAGCGCTGGAAACCGATCTAGGCTCCTTGTTTCCGTTTTCATTAGTGATCAAAATGATAACCCACCAGTTTTTAAAGAGCACCGCTATTTTGTTAAAATTCCGGAAAATCCTCCTCCTGGACTGCTGGTTACCAAGGTAACCGCTACCGATAAAGATTCGGGTTTATATGGTGAACGAGGCTTGCGATATGTCAGCTTAAGGGGTTTGGCTGAAAAGGAACTTCATTTAGATGATGTCTCTGGAGAAATAAATGTTATTCCCAGAGAAACAGACGCTGGTGCAACAAATTCAGTATTTGATCGAGAGAGGAATCCAGAAATTTACATGACCATTCTAGTCCAAGATAATATGGGGAATGGAAATGGTGACACGGCCATGCTTGTGATTCAATTGCAAGATGAAAATGATAACAGGTTATTTTTTATTTGAATCTTATTTTATTTAAAAATAGTAATTTATATTAGAAAGATGTCTGTTTTTAGTCCACAGTTTCTACAATCATTTTACGAAACGGAAGTGTATGAAAACCAGGAAAACATTTCACTTTCCCTGCGAATTTCCGCTTTTGATTCTGACGAGCCAAATACCAACAACAGCAAAATTAGATACAAATTGATTTCCAACGCTAACTACGGTAACCTTCTCTCGGGGCGTCTTGATATTGATGCAAGCAGTGGTGTCCTCTTTTTAAGAAAATCTTTCGATTTTGAGGAGATTTATCACTACTTGTCTGACGACCATGAGTCATTGTGTGTAACTTCACCATGTAAAATTCCTGTAAGATTAAGGATTCAGGCTAGTGACCTTGGAAACCCTCCCCAAGTTGCGCAAGTGCCTTTCACACTTTTCATAGTGGACAAAAACGACTGTAAGCCAGAATTTACTAGCTTGTTTTACAACGTCACTGTTTATGAGGATCTTCAAAGTAATCAAGAAATTACACGAATAACATGCATAGATCGAGATGCATCACCAGACTATAAATCCATAATTTATAAGAAAACTGGAGAAATAGATGAAGCCAGAAGATTTGTCATTGATACAAAATCAGGAGTAGTTACCTTGGCAACCGGTTTCAGTTTGGATTGGAATTTGCAGAAAAAATATGAATTTCATGTCGGCTGTGTGGACGACTTAAATCTGAAAAGTGAACGAGATGCGGTTGTCACCGTTGCCGTCTTAGATGTGAATAATAAGCCACCTGTTTTTCTAGAAAGAATAGAGAATGATTTGTGTAGTTTTAACAGATCGGTTGGCGTTTATAATCGCTCATTGTTAATTTATTACTATGAAACAATTTCTGAGAATACACCGGTAAACGTAAACGTTACTAAAGTAAAGGCATCCGACCCTGACTCAAATGCTGAGCTTCGTTACAAATTAAACTACCAGAATAGTAAAGGATACAAAGATGGTGAGAATATTGGGGCAATCGTAGACCTCGAGAGATATCTGGTAATTGACCCAGTTTCCGGTGTGATAACGACAGGTAGTTTGTCATTTGATTACGAGACAGTCGACAGTTTAAAAGTGGAAATATTTGTGGAAGATATTGCTGGAAAGATCAATACACCTCAGTTGGCAAAAGCATGGCTTTCGATTGACATTGAAAACATGATCGATGTGAAGCCAAGATTTGCGCAAAGAGAGTACAAGGCTCTTGTTAAGGAGAATTCACCTATTGGTACTGAGATTGTAACAGTGAACGCTGAAGGAGATGAACGTGTGGAAATGGAATACACCGTTGCTGGAGGAGAGAACCTTCCATTTAAGATAGGTTATTACAATGGAATTATTAAAGTTACTGGGATGATTGATAGGGAAGCTATTGATTGGTACAATATCACTGTCAAGGCAACAACAGTAGGAAATAATTTATTCAGCACGGTTGGGGTTTTCATTCAAGTGGAAGATGAAAATGATAATTGGGTATTAAAAATTCTTTTAAAAAATTAAAATAATAATCTATCTTTAGTTGTCTAAACTAATATGGGATCAATATTTTCTATAGCCAGTTTTTACCGATCATGTGGGGAACGTTTCCGTTGAGGAAAACTCACCACTTGGGAGTATCATTGCTCGCGTTCAAGCGATTGATAAAGATGGTGGTTCATTTGGAAAATTAGTGTACGTTCTTGAGGGTAATTCTCAACCGATATTTTCCATCGATAATACATCTGGCATAATTTCACTTTCTGGATTGCTGGACCGAGAGCAAAGGGATAGATATGAGCTTGTTGTAAAGGCAATGGATAATTTTCATGAAGGTGGTAAAACCAGTGGACACGGCAACTCCAACAGTGTTACCAAAATAATTTACGTGAATGTGAAGGATATGAATGATCATGCACCTGAGTTTCATTTCTTAAACAATCACGAAACTAATGTTGGCAGTGATAGTGGCCATAAATATATTGTATGGGAAAATGAAACGGAAAATTGTCCCATATTTTCTTTTACTTTGACCGATGGTAAGAAAATGCACCTCACTTAGGCCTGAATGAAATATGGTCAGAATAAATAATTTAATTATGTTTTTTGTAAATAGATGACCAACAAGGCACTCCAAATGCTGCCCTCCTGGCCAATATTAGTCACTCTGATAAAGATAAACCACAACTGTTTAAATTACTGGTAAATGAAGAAGAAGCCCCAAGCGGATCCAAAATATGGACACTGTATACAGCCAGACCTCTCACCGGATTTTCTGGCAATCATACAGTAATTTTGGAAGCAAAGGATGAAGGCATTCCTCCAAATAAAGCTGTACAACAAGTCACAATTCTAGTTAAATCAACCAGCCTCACCGAAAACACAGTAGCATTTAGATTTGCGCAAGCACAGTTTACGGCAGCCATTACACTGGGTGATCCAGAGGGTACAGAGATACTTCAGGTGTCACTTATTGGATTTCAAGGTGTAGATACGAATTCAGTTTCTGATAATCTGAAATTTTCCCTGAAACCAGCATCGTCCTCTTCAAAAGCCAGTGTCCTTCAAACTTTGTTCGCAATTCACCCCACAACCGGTATAATTTCTGTTGGTTTTAAAGTTACTGACGAAATATATCCCAAATCTTACTATCGTTTTATTATAATTGCGAACTGGACTGCCGACCTTCACAACAATGCCTATGGCACTTCAGCAAAATTAACAATTTATCGAGTAGCCAGTTCTCAGAAAGTTCAACTGTTGTCAAGAAATGTCTTAGAAATAAGTGAGGAGAGAGTGAACATGTATCAACTTGGAAAATACCTTGGAAAATTGTTCGGTTTATTTGTCAGCGTTCGTAGCACCGTGGTCACTACAGAAGAATCGACGAATGTATTGTTATATGAAATTAGTTTAATCTGTCCTAAAACCAATCAAGTACTGGAGAGTAGCGACATCAGAAAAATTATGGCGTCTGCCCATTCCGACATTTCTGTAATTTTTAAAAAGTTTCAGGTAATGGTCATCGATGAATCTGACGATGATGTTGAGGGTGTCACAGTGAAAAAAATGGTAGCAAAATTTTTAAAATTTGTTTTTGCCAGCCAGCACGAACATTTGTATACCGTTTCTGATGCAAGTACACTTTACTTGTACTTAGCACTTCTGGCTGGCTCCGTACTCTTTTTTCAGATGGCTGTAATTTTTATTATCATAGTCATTACTTGTCTTTGTACTGATCTACCGACTTGTGTAGACCTTGAAGAAGAAGAAGAATTTTATTATAACAACCTTTCTGTGTTGTGGAGTGCTGAGATTCCAAAAGAGGTCAAAGATCTTCTAACTGTACAATTGGACGATGACGAGGACAACGAAAAGCCAAAAGAGAGTGATTGTTAACAAATTCTATATTAGTCATTTTTTATTTTCATACTATTATGTCATGTAATGTTCAGTTAGGAATAACATGCATTTCTAACTTTTAGAATTCTTAAAAATATTGAAGTTCAAGGACTCGAGTCTTTAATTTTATAACATACATAATATATAAACCTTAAAATATAATTGTTTTTGTAGTATTTAAATCTGACTGCACTACATTTATGCTTTAGTTCAGACATTTAGAAAAGATTTTTTTTAGTTATTATCGTTCTACATAGACTGTAATAAATTACACAATATTATTCATCTACGTATTCATTATACATACACCACATAATGTGGTCCACATTATACAAGATTAAGGTTGTCGTGTCGTAGTGAAATTAATATTTCTTTACTTACCAGGCAGCATAATATTGTCCTTACAATATCTAATTGCTTTTTATTGATTTTTTGTCCAGACGTAATAAGTAGGCATGTTTATCATCATCATAAGACTTTGTTTTTGCGTTGTTTGTTTAATACCACACCACGCGCCCATACAACTGGACGGGAAAATGGGACTTCAAGGAATTTCCATTATTACCTTTGTTGGCTGGTTATCTGGAATAATATTTCTACAGAAACCATGGGGATGTCCATCTCTTCCATCGTTTTGCTCTATATCCCTAATTGTAGCTTTGTTCCACCTGACAATATGGTTTGTATTGTCACTGGATGCCATGATTAACTACAGGGAAGCCCTTTTAATTCCTTTTACATTTGGTACTGGGATCCATACAATAATCATAAAAGTTTCGTTCATTGAAGTGATAGCAAGCAATGTTTTAATACGACTGCTATTCATCATTCAAGCAAAAGGTTTAGCTACGCTGTGGCAAAAGTTGTACAAGCGAAATTATGAAGATGCAAAATCTATAAAATTCTTTAAAAGAATGTGGTTAAATATTTTTGTGGTTGTAACTTCATTTATTCTCAGTCTCACTATTGCTATTGCTGATGGAATGCCTATTGGGAAAAACTTTCAAAGATCTTGGTTTGCCCCAATCGGTTACATTCCCTTTTCCGGACTTCTGGTCACATTTATGGTTGGACCATTTGTGTTACCAGCCGCATGCGGATTTGCAGCCGTTCTTGGTACTTTGCACCACCTAAGGTGGACGTATGAAGGTTATTGTAGAAGAATTCAAATCTTAATGGTACAAAAACACAAAGCGAATAAGAAGAAAGAACAATTGTGTATTCTTTCACCGGAAATGAAAGAAAAACTTGTGGAAGAATTTGAGGAAATTCAGGAAATGTTTGGATTATGGGATAGCAGTTTGGGTCCCATTCTAGTCATTATTTTGGCAGGCGTCTCAATGAGATTGGTTCTTTCTGCAGGAAAGATTTTTCTTAAAACATCCGGCCAGTTTCTTGACATAATGCTCCTGAAGGACGCTACTCATCTCATGATTTGTAGCTGTCAGTTATTCGTGTTGGAGGTGGGACAGGGAATATTAAATACGGTAAGTTTAGTAAAGGTGTAATAATTGGTGGTTTGTATTAACATAATTATGCTAGTTTAGTTTTGTAAGAATAGTTCCAGAGCTGGCGAGATACGCTGCAAAAGGAATCAATTCAGTTGACAATCTTCCATCAAGCAGGAAAAGAAACGGAAGATTTAAAAGACTTATTCTGGATGATTGACAATTGGAAATGGAATGTCACGGGAAGTGAATTTTTTAACGTTGACAGGAGACTGGCAATTGGGGTATTGCAATATATTTTAAAATGCTAAAAATGAATATATAATATTGTGCTTACATGAGTAGTAATAATTTGTTACTGCTTTTGGTTACTACATTGACACTAATTTGGTACTACTTTTGTCAGATTATTTCCTACATGGTGACTTATGTTATTATACTGGTACAAGTTAAAATTGGAACAGAAGGTGTCTCAATTTAGACAGACAGGATCTTGTGGAGCGTAAAATAATTTATACATACCTATGTACTATCATTTTGCACGAAAACATATTTAGATTTATTACCAATACTACATTTTGATACATTACCTATATTGTATTTATAACAAAATGAAAATACACTATTTCAGTTCATACTTACAAGTAAAACAAAGACAATCTTGTGAAACGAAGAAACTAATGAGTATAGTTCTCCATAATAATATTATACTTCATTTGTATGTGTTTCATTGCTAAGTTAAATTTAGTTACCTTCATTCAACCCTTCCATTTACAAATTAACACTTTTGCCATCGCTAGCCGAAATTTTGTTCCACTCACACAGTAGATAAGAAAATTCACTGAAGAATTCAATACAAAGAAGAAAGTCATCATAAATTCCACTTCGGGTACATATGCGTCCGTGCCAACATCTCCAGTGGCATAGCGGTATGTGGCATGACCTACAGGGACAACCTGACAAAAAATAAATACTATTACAATCCCGAAAAGCATATAGGCCAGGGAATTATCCTGCGAGTTTATTGTCGACGCAGTCATCGTTTTTCGAAGTTTCCTGGATCGGCGGATCTGATTTAAGAGAAACGAATGCAAGTCATCAAGTAAATGGTTATCAAAGTAAAATATTGCTTAAAAATTGTACTAACCTTTCTATAAATGATTATGTTAAATACGCTCACAAAGACAACAGGAAAAACGAACAGCAGAATAACGTAGGAGATGTGAACGTAAATAGCGTCATAGTAAAAGTTTTTCCTTAGTCTAGTGGGCACTGGTACGTAAGCTGTAAGATTATCAAACTCGGTTTCAAACGATGAATATTCGTTCTCCCAATACCGTGGCAGATTGTATAGAATGTCTCCAAGAAACAAAAATAATGACACATATCGGGCCCGTCGCCTAGAGCAAAGATCATACTTGAGGGTCAAAAAGGGCTTGCAAATAGCAAAGTATCTGTCCATTGTTAAAGCCATCGTAGAAAGTACAGAACCAGTAAAAACTGCAGAAACAAATATACAATCGCCTACAATAATTTAACGGGGCTTTCATTACCAATTATTATTTCCAGTCATGTACTTACAAATGACCCCAGTCTGGAATATTGGTGGTGTCGGTATAATTCTCGAGTACTGAACAATTCGCTGATTATACACTAACCAAGTTGCATTGTGCTCTGCTCCGTCTGGATTAAATACTAGCAAGGAAGGTATGCCCACTACAAATGTGACGCACAAAATGACAAAAGTGTCACAAATGGCAAGACAACGTAAGAAATAGCTAGTGGATGTTGACCCCATTTGCGGGGAGGACAAAACTATAATGGAGAGAAGGTTTCCCATCACCCCAAATATGCACAGACTTGTGATACATACACCTTGAATAATGAACTTTAATAGGCCCACCGTAACTCCAAAATCTGAAATAGCATTAGTGTACAGAATGGAATAAGGATTGAAAACGTTGTAGTAGATGAAAAATGCAGAGTCTTGTGGAAGCAACGGATCTTGTGAAGACTTTGGACGTGAAATGTTGACGTTTTCATGATTTTGTATTTCTGTTATATTATCTGAAAAATATCGGTCTTCGGGCTCCATTTTTACAAAGTTTACTGATTGAGAATTTTGATTTTCTACTGTCATATACAATAAATCAGGATTTTTTGTAACGTGCGGTTTCACATTTCCACTTTTCGGCTTAATCGACCCACTTGGAAAGCATAGAAGAAAATTGACGAATTCGAGGAGGTCATTGAAACAGCAAAAAACTGCGGTGTACCGTTAATCGTTGACCGGCAACTATGGGGATATGAGGCGGTTTTGATATAAGATTGTGAATCGCTTTTATCTGTGCATGTGGCAATAATGTTTACAAGAATTATTTCACATAATTGGCTATAACACACGATGAATTGCATCGTAGAAAAATTGATTAATTGAACCCATGATGAGTCATGTTAGTACTGAGAACTTATACATAGTTTGAATGGATTGAGTAAATTTCCTTCTGTATACATGGTTTCATTTGTCCTGATTTTGACATCTGTAATGGCAGTGTGTTATATTTACACATTCACAGACAACAAAACAATCTGCACTTCTTAGAAATTATGCCATATAGTCATGTTTAAACAAATGATCGTTAATCTCTTTACACTATGCAAATAAACAGAAAATCCATAATTCTAAAAACTTATAACCGTTTGTAAGCCAATTAATTACCTATACATAACCATTATCAAAAAAGTGATAAATCCTCACTGAGGATGCTTGATTCAAAATCACGTGGTTTGGTAGATTTCAATTTAATTTGGTAAATCTGAGATCAATTTTGCTTGATTGGCAAAATTGACCTGAACTAATGAATCCATATTTCTACTTGTGGGACAGGATGTAGCAAAATTATCAATGAATGAAATCGGTCAGGTAATCACAAAAAGGTAAATAAGTGGATAATCATTAATATTGTTTTTGATACTAATAGTGTTAATTGAAATTACCACTACTATTCGAAAACAGACTTACGTATGCAAATTGTTCATGCACCAAACTAGTTTTGCATGAACCAAAAATGTTTTCCCTATATAAAGTTTACCAACTATGGAAACACTGTAATCCATAATAGGTAGTAAAAATGCAGTCAGATAACTAGAGAATATAAATAGTACTTCAGTATTCCCATGACAATTCGCCTGTTATCAATAGACTATGATAAGAGGATAAGACCGAATGTTTACAATGAGCTCTAGTAGTAGCTTTTTGTTTACATACAAGACAATTGGGGTTTCAATATTGCTTGTACCAATGTGTGGGCGTTAAAATGTCCTGGACTAATAATTTTAATATAAAAAATGATTTTATTTGCTTAGACGGCCAATGGTCTTATCAACCAGAATTGCTAGACTGGGTCTGTATAACTGCGGTATCGTAAGCCAAAGGTATTCATTTTCAGCACAATTGGTCCGGGTTAACCTTTGAAGACCGATAAGATTTCAAAATTTTCAAAAGGCAGCCTGTGCGAATGACATCATTTGACATGTCTAAGAATTGAGTTTATGGGAATCTTATTATTATTGAAATAATTATTAAAGATTGATGGGAATTCAGCCATTCAAGTATAAGCTGTCGGTATATCGCGCATCGTTTATCCATTTGCAAAACCATGTACGAAAATTCCGTAACGGAATTATATGCACCTAATACATTCGTATACATCAATGAAAAGGAAGAATGATTGTTATCATCATTTAAAAAATGTTACTTACACAATACATCAGCACTCGGCAATTTTGAAAATTTTTGTTTTTGAACTTTATTTATGTCGACTAGTTTTCAAGAAATATTTTCAAAGTTAGTTCAAACCTTCAAAGGTAAAATCACTAATGATAATTAGGTAATTGTAAAAAACTACTTTAACAGTCTTAAATTTTCCCGAGCTTGTACGTTGGTATGGCAGTGCTAGTAAAATTCATTTCATAAACTTTAAACTTATTTCAATCCCTTCCGTTTGCAAGTTAATACATTGATCATTGCACTTCTAAATTTTGAACCACTCACACAGTAAATAAGAAAGTTCACTGAGGAATTCAGTACAAAGAAAAATGACATAAAAAATTCCACTTCCGGCACATACGCTTCAGTGCCAACGTCTCCAGTGGCATAACGAACAGTTGCATGGGTTACAGGAATAACTTGGCACAAAATGAACACTATCACAATTCCAAAAAGCATATACGCTAGAGAAGTGTCCTGAGATTTTGTCGGTGTTGAAGCCAAAATCTTTCTACGCTCCCTGGATCGACGGAGCTATATACAAACATTTAAGACAATCTTGCTATTAATTTGCAAACCAAACCTTCCTGCAGATAAAATTTGCTACAATTGATTTCCTGATTCATTACCTTTCTGCAAATAATAATATTGAACACGACCAAATAGATAACAGGGGTGAGAAATAGCAGAAGAACGTACGACATATGAACATACAAGGCATCATAATAAAATGCTTTCCTCAGATTAGTGGGAACAGGTACATAAGCTGCCAGATTATCAAACTCGGTTTCCAATGGCACATACTCGTTCTCCCAATAGCGTGGAAGATTATATAGAATATCCCCGAGAAACAAAAACGCGGATACATAACGAGCTCGTTTTCTCGAGCAAAGATCATACTTTAGAGTAAGGAATGGCTTGCAGACGGCTAGATACCTGTCCATTGTTAAAGCCATTGTGAAGAGCACTGACCCTGTTAAAACTAAACCAAACAGTTAAAAATTTTGCTTTTCAGTTAATCACATAATTTGGATTATTGATACTACTGAACTTACAAATGACACCAGTTTGAAATATTGGTGGTGTTGGTACAATTCTCGAATAGAGTACAAGACTTTTGTTAAAGACCAACCAAGTTGCATTTGATTTTCCTCCCTCCGGATTGAATACGAGAAGTGAAGGTATACCGACGACAAGCGTAAGACATAAAATTGCGAAAGTGTCACAAATTGCGAGGCAACGTAGAAAATAGCTTGTGGATGATGACCCCATTTGCGGTGAGGATAATACTATAATCGACAGTCCGTTTCCAATCATTCCAAATACGCACAGGGAGGTAACCCCGATGCCTTGAACAATGAACTTTAAAAGGCCGACTGTTATAACATCTCCAAATTCTGATGAGGCGTTTGTATACAGAATGGAATGGGGATTGAATACGTTATAATAGATAAAAAATGCGGAATCATTTGGGAGAAGAGATTCCGAAAATAAGTTAGCGTCGGGAATTGAATTGTTAGTGATATTATCTAAATCTAGAAAATTATCTAGATCCAGAGCCGACATTCCTATTGCTGCTAAGTTTAGCCGTGCCAATTATGGTTTGGTCAATTTATAAATATAAAAGCCAGAAGCATTTGGGTTATTTTGCATGCATGAGCCGTTGTTAATTCTTCCTGTTCCAGTCTTGGAATCTGACTTATTTTTGGAATGCGGTCAGTTTGGACTATTATCTGCATTAATACATAATATCGCGCTTTATTTTACCAAGGTTGTGGTGGTATCAGATTTCAACTGAAGGAACAAACATAAATACGGCTGAAGGTGAAATAGAAACGAGTTGATGATTCATTGGCATTTGCAGATATGTATTGATACATCAGAAATTATGGTATGCGGTCGTAGTTTGCTTATGTGATATTTAATTACCCGAGGTCCTTTCCGATAACAAATGTAATTGTGCTCTGGGAATTGGTTTTGTATGGAAATTTTATTTTATTTATATACTCAGTTGATCTTGTCATTTGTCATTGTCCATTGAACTATTTTCCTGATTTCAGTTCTCAATATGTATTTAATGTTATATTTTTCCTTCATTCTAAATGTTTAATGCGTACGTGGAAATTCATTTCTGACCCGTTGACGCATCCTTTAGGGAAATCTCGGCTTGCTTCTTATTTTTGTGCTGCATGGCTGTATTGACCGATATTTCTTGTCAATGCATCTGGGTGAGCAGGACAAAAATATCCTGACTGGACTTCCCAATGAAAATTGCCAGGCGTAAAATTTCATTGACAAAGTCACCACCGGCCAAATGATTCCATTTATGGGATGGTTTTTTGTAAAAATCAATTTATTTTATTAGAATGGCTTAAACAAACAAGAAATACAATACATGCATTAGGTAATAAAATGTCAGGTTTCATGAAGTGTAGCTGTAAATGCCCACAACAAAATAATGACCATGCGTAATAGTTTTGTCATAAAAAATAATATGGGTTGGAAGGGGTCTCATTCTCTAGTAAAAGTTAAAATATCTATAAATGTTCATTTTCTTCTATATACGAACAGTGAATAAAACGTTGAAACTCTTAAAAATAAAATGAAAACTGCATAATTATAAAGAAATCATAAGGAGATATGACTAATATGCATTTAAGACACATGATGTACTTAAACTTGAGTTCACTATTTATTGAACCAATCAGTGAGTCTTAACCTCGTCATTTACAATTAAACAAGTTAACCATCGTACTTCTGAATTTGGAACCGCTCACACAATAAATTAAAAAGTTTACTGAAGGATTCACTACAAAACAAAGGGTCAGAAAATATTCTACCCCTGGACCAGTGGCAGCGGTTCCAAGATGTCCAGTAGCGTAACGGTAACACACATTAGCTGCAGGAATGGCTTGACACAAAAGAAAAACTATTACAATCCCGAAGAGCATAAAGGTGAAGGAAGTATCAATGGGATTTACTTTCATGGAAGTAATAGACCTTCTAAGCTTCCTTGATCGATGAACCTGTAATGAAAAACTTTGAGTAACAAAATTTTCTTGGAAAAGTGCTGGATTAGTCGTTTAAAGAACAATTTTGAATTCATACCTCTAGGAAAATAATTACGTTTAACACTACCAAGTAAAGGAAAGGAACAAGAAACAACAGAATTATGTACGATGTTTGGATATACAAACCATCGTAATAAAAGTCTCTTCTCAGTCTAGTTGGCACTGGAATATATGCTGATAAATTACCAAACTTTGTATCATGCTCTTCATATTCGATTTCCCAGAATCTTGGAAGATTATAGAGAATATTGGCAATGGTCAAAAATCCTGATACCCAACGAGCCTTTTTCCTAGAGCAAAGATCGTATTTAAGAGTAAAAAAAGGTTTGCATATGGCTAGGTATCTGTCCATTGTTAAAGCCATGGTAAATAGCACAGAACCTGTAAAACCTAAACAATACAAAAGGAAATCATAATTTAAGATTAACAATATTAAATTTGATAATTCAGGCCACTTACAAATGGTACAAATCCGAACTATTAGTGGTGCCGGTATAACTCTCGAGTATTTAACAATTCGTTCATTAAACACCAACCAGGTTGCATTATGTCGTCGTCCATCCGGATTAAATACAAGAAGAGGAGGTATTCCAACCACCAAAGTTGAGCATAATACTATTAAAACATCACAAATTGCCAGGCAAAGTAAGTAATAACTCGTTGATGTTGACCCCATTCGTGGCGAGCACAAAACAAGAATCGAGAGTAGGTTTCCGATTGCCCCGAATGTACAAAGAGAAGTCACTCCAACACCTTGTATAATGAACTTTATCAGTCCTTCGGTTATTCCAAAGTTCGAAGGAGCATTTGAATAGAGCGTGGAATTTGGATTGAAAAGGTCATAAAAGTGAGAGAATCTATCGTTGCTTATCGACTGAACCTCATCTTCTATGAAATATGGTGCGGAAGTGGTAACGTTGCTGCGGAAATAGGAAATTTGAAGATTCATTGCAGTTGGTCGTGTAATGCAGTTATGTTCAGTGTTTTATGTTGGGTTTATAATATTAATGGTCATACTGTGAGTAATATAATTTAAATATTAAATTCTAATCTGCAGAGAGTAGAAATCTACTGGCTCAGAAGCTCATTTCCATTTAAATAGGGGGATCAGTACTAGCTGGGGCGCGATTGAATTGCAAAATTTCAATGTTGGCAGTCTTGTCGTAATCAAATTTGGTAATCTTTTCATCCTGCATTCGTGTTCCTTGTAAATGTGAATTTTATTGTTTGATTTGATTTTTTGTTCCGGAATCCTGATTGTAGGATTATAATGCGGTCAATATTGTTCGTTAATCCGCATTCATCAGGCTTTATCTTGCAAAAAATTGTGACTTTATATTGATGACAGGAGCAGTTCCGAGTGAAGTAAAAGAATGAATCATTGTCGTTTGCTGTCAATTTACTGACTTGAGTGAGATATCAGAAATTGTGATACAGTTTGTTGTCATATATTCATTGACCTCACACCTGCCAATGATAATGACAGAATGTCATATAGAATCATTTTGCTTTTATATACTTACTGATTGGCCTTGTCTCTGAAATATTATTGATAATTGTGTTTAAAATGAAATGAGTGAATTCTCAGTAATATATACGTTAAATTTGACAGTATTATGACAATATATTATTATGGTTCACGGGGTTTGTTTCGACCTTACAAATTGCATTGTCACCATATTGATTATACTCCGATTTTAAATCTTTGAAAAAATCTACCCATAGGTCCATTGCATAAAAATTACAATTACATACTGTAATTCACAATTATAACCCGATATATCGTATTATGGTGTATAGCATAGTAACCTACAAAGTAAATAAATCTTAAAAATTGGATTGGAAGGATTGTAAGCGTTCAAAAAAATTTCTGTAAATGGCCCTGCGTTTGCTAATTGAAGTTTGCATATAAATCAAAATTGGATATTGATAAATCAACTGTAGAAAGAATGCCACAGGATGCACATAAATTCGACTTAACAATTGTGTATATTTATTGAAACAGTCGGTAATAATGTCAAAATTTATCTTTAACCGAAACTCAATTTTATATTAATTTAGGAATGTATTTAACTGTTGTACATAAGCAAACATTTAATGTTTACGTAATGAAGAGCACAGTTTTAAACAACTTTGGGCTTATATATTATCTAACATAGTATACATATTTGTGTTGTATATATACGTACAAAATTTAATATTTTAAAATTGAACCCCGTCAGTTACAATTTAACAAGCTAGCCATGGCACGTCTGAATTTGGAACCGCTCACGCAATAAATAAAAAAGTTCACTGAAGAATTCAATACATAAGATAAGGTCAGAAAATATTCCACCTCGGGAGCGACTGCATCGGTTCCAACATGTCCAGTAGCGTAATGGTAAGATACACGAGCTGCAGGAATTGCTTGACACGCAAGGAAAGTAATCACAATACCGAACAGCATATAGGTTAGAGAAGTATCCATCGACTTTGGTGTGGTCAAAGTAATAGACTTTCTAATCTTCCTTGATCGACGGATCTGTAATGAAAAATACTTTGAAGTAGCCAAATTTTCATTCAAGACTTGAAAGTTTCAAGTATGCTAGATGAGTCGTTAAAACAATAACTACTTCATACCTCTTGGTAAATCTTTACGTTAAACACTACCAAGTATAGAGAAACGAACAGTAGCAGAATTATGTACGAGATCTGGATATACAATCCATCGTAATAAAAGTTTCTCCTCAGTCTAGTCGGTACTGGAACATACACTGATAAATTATCAAACTTTGTTTCTAGCTCTACATATTCAGTTTCCCAGAATCTAGGAAGATTATAGAGAATGCTGGCAATAATCAAAAATGCAGATACGTAACGGGCTTTTTTCCTGGAGCACAGATCGTACTTGAGAGTAAGAAAAGGTTTACAAATGGCTAGGTATCTGTCCATTGTCAAGGCCATTGTAAATAGCATCGAACCTGTAAAACCTGAGCAGTTAAGAAAGGATCAGAAATCAGAATTGATTATTTATTACAATATTAAAAGTGATATTTCTGGCGATCCACTTACAAATGGTACCAATGTGAAATATTATTGGCGTCGGTATAATTCTCGAGTACTGAACAATTCGTTTATTAAATATCATCCAGGTTGCCCCATATCTTCCACCATCCGGATTAAAAACAAGAAGAGAAGGTATACAAATCACAAAAGTAAAACATGCTATTGTTAAGGTATCACAAATTGCAAGGCAAAGTAAAAAATAACTTGTTGATGTTGATCCCATTCGCGACGAGGACAAAACAATAATCGAGAGTAGGTTTCCCATTGCACCAAATACACAAAAGGAAGTTGCTCCAACACCTTGTATAATAAACGTTAAGAGGCCTATGGTTATTCCGAAATCTGAAAGCTCATTTGTATATAAGATGGAGTTTGGATTGAAAATGTTATTAAAGGTCGAGAACGTGGTGTTGCTTATCTTGAGCTCATATGCCATCGAATAAATTATGGCAGGTGTAACGTTGCTTTGGAGATCTACTGGAATTTGAAGATTCATTTCAATTTTCGGGTAGTACAGTAATGTTTATATTAGGTGTGAGTATTAATGTCTGAGGTAATAATATTACGAATACTATAAATATTATCTTGTATTTTGCGGAGAGGACGAATCTAATTGCTATGAAGATTGCTACCATTTATGTAATAGCCAATTCTTGAACGCGGTTGAATTACGAATTAGAGTGTTGGCGGTCTTATCATAAACGTTACACTTTATCCTTACACAACCGTTATTATTTGATTTGATGTTTTTGTTGCAGAATCTGGAATGTAGGTTTATAAGTAATGCGATTAATGCTGTCCGTTGATTCGCAGTAATTTTCATTAGGCTTTATCACACAAATGCTATTCGTGGTATCAGTGATGGTTCCGGTCCTTCCGGGTGCAATATAAGATTGGAGAATGAATCATTGTCGATTACTGTTATGAATATGTCAGAAATTGTGACATTTGGCTTTGGATACAGTTTGTTATCAGATATTCATCGACCTTACACACCCGCCGATGATATGGCAGTATTCAAATAGACCTTGTCTCTGAAATATTTTTGACAATGGTGTTTAAAATGCAAGAAGTAAATTCTCCGTAATTTGTACGCTATGCTACTATGCTACACGTATTAAATTTCACGAGCTTTTTGAAAATATTATGGTTCACGGGTTTTGCGTCGACCTTACAAACTGCATAGGCATGGCAATCCAAAACATATATTTCATTGATTATACTCCGATTCAAGTCATTGAGAGAAGATTCCCAGTTGCATAAAAACTACAACTTTAATTCACGAATTGTAACGAATTTACAAATTAACAAGTTCAAATTGTGAGGATTGTAAGCTTGCGAAATTTTTGTATAATGAGTCTGAGTTTGTTAATTGAAGCTAACATATAATAATAAAAACTGGATATTGATAAATCAACCAGATATAAAGAATCAAGAAAAAATAAATAACATGGATTTAGGACACACGATAAGCATAAACATTACTTTATAGTTTATGACGCGATATATGTTGTATGGAAATGGACAATCTAAATGAAATTACACTTGAAATGATGAATATTTATGAAATTTAATTTCTATGTTCTCATGCTATTGTCTTATGGTTGGAAATCAGCTATGTTGACACTTAATAAGGCATTAATAAAATCAATATCAAACATGACTTCAATATTTATTGAAACAGACTGGTTATTAATATCATGGTTTATCTTTAAATACAAGTCAATTTTATATTTCATTCCCTTGTCGTACGCATACAAACATTTAATGTTAAGTAAAAACAGTTTTGAACAACCTTTGGTTTATGACGTAAGTACATACATACAATTTACAATATTTAATATTTTAAAATTGAACCCCGCCAGTTACAATTTAACACCTTAATCATGGCATTTCTGAATTTGGAACCGCTCACGCAGTAAATAAAAAAGTTCACTGAAGAATTCAATACAAAAGATAATGTCAGAAAATATTCTACCTCGGGAGCAGCGGCAGCGGTTCCAAAATGTCCAGTAGCGTAACGGTAAGCCACAAGAGCTACAGGAATGGCTTGGCACAAAAGGAAACCTATCACAATTCCGAACAGCATATAGACCAGCGAAGTATCCGTGGGATTTGCTTTTGTTGAAGTAATAGAACTTCTAAGCTTCCTTGAGCGACCGACCTATTGTCAAAAAAAACCTTTGAGTAGCAAAATTTTCTTTGAAATGTGCGAGATTGGTCGATGAAAGAAGAACTTCTGATTCATACCTCTTGGTAAATAATTACGTTCAGCACTACCAAGTAGACGAAAGGGACAAGAAACAACAGAATTATGTATGATGTCTGTTTATACAAACCATCATAATAAAAGTTTCTTCTCAGTGTAGTCGGTAATGGAACATGTATTGATAAACTGTCAAACTTTGTTTCTATTTCTTCATATTCGATTTCCCAGAATCTTGGGAGATTATAGAGAATATCAGCAATTATTAAAAATGCAGATACGTAACGGGCCTTTTTCCGGGAGCACAGATCGTACTTGAGAGTAAGAAAAGGTTTACAAATGGCAAGGTATCTGTCCATTGTCAAGGCCATTGTAAATAGCACCGAACCTGTAAAACCTAAACAATGACAAAGGAATCGTAATTTTTTATCGCACTATTAAATAGTATAAATGTGGTTATTACACTTACAAATGGTACCAATGTGAAATATTATTGGTGTCGGTATGGTTCTCGAGTATTTAACAATGCGTTCGTTAAACACCAACCAGGTTGTATTTTGATCTCCACCATCCGGATTAAAAACGAGAAGGGAAGGTATTCCAACCACCAATGTTGAGCATAATACTATTAAAACATCACAAATTGCCAGGCAAAGTAAGTAATAACTTGTTGATGTTGACCCCATTCTTGGCGAGCACAAAACAAGAATCGAGAGTAGGTTCCCCATCGCCCCGAATACACAAAGAGAAGTAACTCCAACACCTTGTATAATGAACTTTAGCAGGCCTTTTGTTATTCCCAAGTCTGAAGGAGCATTTGTGTAAAGAGTTGAATTCGGATTGTAAAGGTCATAAAAGTGGGAGAATTTCGACTGGAGCTCATCTTCAAAGGAATCCGACATGCCAGTGGTAGTGCTTTCGCTGTCGCTATATATATCTAAGGAAATCCGAAGACTCATTTTAATTTTTCGGGTAATGCAGTAGAGTTCACTGTTTTATATTAATGCTCTTAGATGAAATGCGGTAAATAAAATAAGTACAATATTCCATTCTACAGAGAGAACAAATCTACTTGCTACGAAGCTTGTTTCCATTTAAATAATAATCATTCTTTCAAATAAGGGGTGATATGCTGGTGGGTTTAGCATCATCAAAATTAATTCTCAGTAAAATTGTCTACATCAGGCTTTCCTGTTCCCTGTTGATTTATACCCTTCTCAAGCTTACATAGCCGTTATTGTTTGACTTGATGTATTTATTTCGGATTCGTTTTAGAATGCGGCCAATGTTGTCTGTTATAAATCCGCATTGTAATCAAGTTTTATCTTCTGACTTCATCTTCATGACATCAGGATCAGTTTTGAGTGACGTGAAGTTCCGAATCATCGTCGTTTTCTGTTATTAACAAGTCATAAATTGTCACATGCGGATACAATTTGTTATCAGGTATTAGTTGCCCTCACATTCCGGGACCTGTCGATGATAATGACAGCATGTCATATAGAATCGTTTACTGATTGTTAAATGGCCTTGTCCCTAAAGGATATTTGATGATGTGTTTTAAATGCAAGGAGCAAATTCTCAGGTGTCCAGACGTTGTGCAGCTTGTATAAAATATGTAAAAATAGTATGGTTCACGGGGTTCGCTTCGACCTTACAAACTCAATTGACACGTCACAGGAATTGCGACCCAACGTATATTTGATTGATAATACTCGGATTTAAAACTTTTAGCAAAGATACCCAACTTATAATTTTACATACTTTGCTCATGCGAGAATAAAATAAGTTTTTCAATTTAAAGATTATATGAATAATATTTTTGCGTTAATGTTTTCCTGATAGCATGATAGTTCATTTTATTAATTGGTCCAAAAATAATTTTCAAATAAACATTTTGATAACATACCTACACATAAAAACGTTAAAAATGTATTTGTTCCTATTCCTTAGGTGTAAAGTACTAAAAAGGAGAATGCTGCTGTGTAGGCAGTTTCAATTTTTCATTCTTTTTGAACGAGAAAGCAAATCTGTCTGTGAGATGAACCATGATATTGAATTTTTGTTAATAGAAGCACGGAAAACAAGGTGAGTGAGTCATCGACAAAATGTTTATTATAGTTTATGTGTTTTTCTAACAGCGACGATGGTAGAAGTAGGAGCAGCATCATGACTTTTTTTTTTACTTTTATCTTTGCGCTTGCCAATTTTTCCTCAGCTCATCTGCTTTCAATTCACCAGTCAAACCGATGAGATATCATACTACAAAATTTTCTTACAAACTTACTAATAATATATATCTATCATTCATTATTACTATATTTCTGGCTGCCACCGCCAACGAAACAAACACTTTCCACCTTATCAGATTAAGATAGGTATGTATGCTGCTTTCCACTGTTGGGAAGTAACGATAAACTCTCATGTGCAAATTACAGAAAGCAATAGTGTACAAATGACAAGAGATAATTTTTATGGTTTAAATTTTTTAGTTAAAACACGACAAAAGATCACTTTTTAACATGATTTTTATTGCGAAAATGTTTACACCTTCAAAATTCTTTAGATTCAGATGAACCGCAACAATGTCAAAAGTTGAAGGTTAATTTCAACCAATCCAAATGAAATGCTGCATAAAAATGAAAACAACTTTTTTCCTTTTTTTCTTGACATTTTAATACTTTACGAAACGACTATTTATTTATTCTTTTACAAATGGAAAGACCATTAATTTAGAACAATCATTGGTATATTGACTGAACGCTCCATTGACCCAATTTTAAAATAAACCTTTCTTGATCTACTGCCGCCATTTGTTGCCCGTTTAGTTAATTATTTTCAGTTCACACTTTCGTCCAATGAATTCTCACTTTCATCTTGATCATCACGGCTAAGCTATAATTATCAATTCCCCTGCGGCATTACTTTCTTTACGGTTATCTTATCAGTAAGAACAACATACAAATTCTTAAAAAATCAAACAACTCAATGAAAATTACTGCATTCTCTGCATCACAAGACAAGCAACGGAGGCAATAAAAAGTCACGATTCATTGCAGTCATTCTTTTCTTTATGAGTATTTATTTAGCCTCAATTTCCCAAATCCAATCCATTCCACAAGCCATACCACCACCTACATATATTGGCAAAGTTTCCACTGAAAAAACCTATACAAAATCGGATACTTGCAAATAAATCCGAAATGTTATTTTTATTTTTTTATGTAGGTCATGATGATGATATAGGTAGTATTCATCAGCAATTCATTTACCATTCAATATCTACACAGAGCAATACAACATTTTATTTTTTTAGACTTGCTAGGAGGCAAGTGAACAGTTTTCTGTTAAAAAATATTATTGCAGACTGGCGGATAAGGAAGAATTACATTGACAGGCCTATTAGGCTGGCATTCCCATTACAAAACGATATTTCATCCTAAGCCCAGCAGCCCAGCCTCCTGTTCTCCTATATAACTTTATTGTTAGAAGTTGTAGTGTAGTAGCAGAGATGCGAGCTTGTGTTGTCTTTTTTTTCATTTGGGAAGAAAGCCAAGTAATATATAGGGTGTTAAAAAATAAAATTCTTCACTGGTTGGGAAACGCAATATTATATGTATTTATGCATAGGCATGAACATGCGTTGCGTTGTGATTTATGGTTTCTTCCAATAAATTATTACTTGCTTCCAATTCCACACAGTGACCTACTGACTGACTGACTTGTGTCAGTAGGATATTTTTTTCATCGTTCCATATTCAATTTTCTAAATCAGGCTCATTACAATAATGAATTGCCCGGATTGAAAATGCGAAAATAGGCTCATGTTATTATTCTTTCGTTATTATTATTATATTCAATTTTTAGTTTAGAATGTGTAATGATTGTATTCTAAAATGAAATTTTAGTTTAAAGAAAGATAATTCGACATTTGAAAGGATTTCTTGAGAGATACGTATTTTCGATAACGTGAAGGTGGAGAAAAATGAAGTATTGAGTAGGAAGTGAAGGTTGAGTTTGAAACGTGAAGAGTTAATTTGATCTGTCTTGTCTTTGTCTGGATCGCAACATAAAAACTGAAGGATACACAAAGAAATACGTAGAGTATTGATGAACAAGAGATAATTTTCTCCTTGCACTTGTCATACCAACATTGTCAACTTGCTTGCCTGTGTGGGACATATATAACTGTAACATAACCTGTCTTCTTGTACACATTATAATTTTTTTCTTTCTTTTTTAAATAAACCAAAGTAGTAAGGTAGGTAGTAGTAGGTGCATATATTTACACGCCAAAAAAGTGAAGCCGTAAGAAAAAAGTGAAAAAAAGTCTGGCCTTGGAACGGTCTTGAAAATGTTTTTACAGCTTTTCACATCTTACCGTATTTTTTCCCTTTAGCTTGTTCAACAAAATTTTTTCGAAACATAAATATATTGGCATGTTCACAGCGTGCGGAATGGGTGACGTCACACGCACGGCGACGTTGTATATTGAGGTATATTTGACGTGTTTGCTTGCTCCTTCGTTTTCTATTAAAATATTCTGCCCCACACCGATTTTCTTTCACAAAAATTTCGAGATAATATAACAGCTTGAGTTTGGATCACATCATCGTCAGTTTTAAAAGGAAAGCGTGTCAGTGTCGACCGTGATCTTGCCAAATGAACAGTGGAGTGCAGAGACGTGTGGAAGGAAACCAGTCAGTAGTCAGTCAAGTGAGGAGAAAGAAAACTGACACAACACAACCGAGTTTTTAGTTTGCCTAGACTAGAAAAAAAATTGCGAAAAAAATTCTACAGAAACGGAATCGGCAGTAGTAGTGTGGTGGTGTTCTAGTGCAGCTGAGGTTCTCAGCAGTTCTCGAGTCTAGCCAGTTTTTCTAATTTTTAAAAAACAAACATTTCGGTGTTACATCGACTACTTTCATATAGAACAACAGCTTAAGAAAGGTTTCATGATGGAGATACCCGATGTTGATTTATTGGGTAAAAAACATTCAACCTATTTATAAAAACTTGTTTGGGGTGACTTGAGAATTTTGTTAGTTTTCAGTGAAAATTTGTCTTTTTCAGAAAACCTAGTTTTTTTGGCAAGGGAATTTGCCCGTTTTTTCATGTGATCTGCTACAATAATGATGTTGTTATTTTTTTCTGTGTTCCAATTTATTTTTAGACGAAATCTTGGCAGATATGGCAAAGCAAAATGGGCCATCAAAACAATCAATAAATCCCTCCAATCCCACTAATGGGACCTCCAACAACGACAACAGCTCGTCTCAACAACCTAAATCCGTTCGTTTCATTCAACCGTCACCACCACCGCCACCACCTATCATCAAGGAGCAAAGTAAATCCCCTGTCCCACCATTACCGCCAACTGTAAGGACTCCGACGCCACCTCATCTTCCAAATGGATTGCCCAATGGAAGATCCCATAATCATCAGCAGCCCTTGCAAATCATTGTGGACACTTTACATGTGCCTGGGGACCGATCATTTTTGCATAGTCCCTCTGGTGACATTTTGGCTGGGAATAGTAATGCACCCGTGACTCCGGTTATGAGAACTCCAAGTCCTCGAGCGGACTATGGATTGAAATCGGCTACAGTGTTGGCAAAAACAACAACTGGAGGGTGGGTGCCTGAAGAGAAGCATGCGGATGCGTCAGAAGCGTGTCCAGTGTTTTCCGCAAATGATAATAGCGATGAGGCTAGATTTCAGAGTTACCATTTGGACTACAAGTACACTCCACCACCAATCAAGGGACCTTGTTGTGTTTGTGGGGATGGAATTATGGGAGCTGTAAGGAAGGACTTGAACAATATGCTAAACTGATTTGCTTGAAAAACTGGCAAGGATATTTTGTAATTTATCTTTATATTGTATTTTATTTTGCAGATGGTTACAGGTACACTTTTAAAACGTTGTTAACCCATACTTAATTGTCATATTAGCCTAATTTAACTGATTTACTACCATTTTTCTTTTCATGGGGATTTGCTCCATTTAAATCATCCGTGCCATTTTGTCGATCATGCAGCTCTTGATAAAATGTGGCATCCTGGTATGCATATTAAATTTACTGCTAAAAATTAAAATGGAATGTTTCCCTGATTTAATAACTTGTGTATTTTAGAGCATTTTTGCTGCGTTCACTGCCATAAAGAGCTGAGACCACCACACTTTACTGAGCATACTGGCCAACCGTATTGCAAAGCTTGCCATAATATGCTTTTCTTGCCGCCATGCGCTGGATGCAACAGAGAAATTCAAGGAGTAATAATACTTTAGTTTCCCAATTATACATATTATTTTAAGAGTTGTCATAAATGTTGTTGTTGTTATCGTATATTAATGTCAGTATGATTTTATCTGTTTTCCTTGACTTGACTATAAACGTCATCAACAGAATTATATTCAGCCCATGGGAAAAGTTTGGCATCCAGAGTGCTTCCGGTGTACTCAGTGCACACGTGTGCTTTCACCTGACGACTTTTTTCAGAGAGATGGGAAGCCCTACTGTGACGACTGTAGGCATGATCTTTTCTCGCCAAAATGTTATGGGTGCAAGAAACCCATCAAGGATGTACGATGAGTCATCATCACAAGATTAATTTTTGCTATATAAGCGTATTATTTAGTATGAATGAAAATATGAGCATTATGCACCTTGAACTTTTATGAATAGCTAAAATATAAGGTGTGAACAGAAATGGTGCACGTGTGGTCTGTGGTCACGTCAAAGTTGATTTACACCACATGTTTTATGTATTCAGGATCGCAAAGTGACGGCTCTCGGGGGTGTCCATTTTCATCCCACGTGCTTCAAGTGTTGCAAGTGCAACGGGGTAATGAGTCCAAACAATTTCAAGGAGAAGGATAATCGGCTCTTTTGCGAAAATTGTAAGATAATTAGCATGTGTACCCAGTAAAATATTTCCCTGTGGGTGAATTGCAGAAAGGTAAATAAATTTATGACCTAATTAATATTTTTAGGCTATAATGACATGTTCATGCCAAAATGCGCGGGTTGCAATACACCGATTTTGCAACGACCAACGAGTGCGCTGGGAAAACAGTGGCATCCGCAGTGCTTCAAATGCAGTGATTGCAAGAAGACCTTGGCTCCTGAGAAATTTCGTGAGAACACTGGCAAGCCATATTGCGATGACTGTTATCATAATAAATTCAGTCAAAGATGTGCCGGATGCAAACAGCCCATTAAAGATGTATGCTACAAACGTTTTTTATGAATGTTTAAATCTGAAATTGGGGTATAGTGCGACTTAATTATTTAAATTCATGTTTTCGCTTATTATATAGCCCAAGAGAATGATTACAGCTCAAGGCAAACCTTGGCATCCCGAGCACTTTACCTGTGTGGAGTGCCATAAGCAACTGGACCCCAAAAAATTTTGGGAAAAGGATGGGCTTCCATACTGTGAAGATGACTACCACAGGCTATTCTCTCCAAAATGTGCCGGATGCTTACAGCCCATAAAAGATGTGGGTGTATTTATTTAAGATACTATTGGGATCTGTGCTGAGAAAAATATTTTACACCGTAACTCATATTGTTTATTTTAGCAAAAGAAAATGGTGACGGCCCAAGGCAAGAAATGGCATCCTGAACACTTTAACTGTGTTGAATGTGGCAAGCAATTGGATCCAAATAAGTTTTGGGAAAAGGATGGGCGCGCCTATTGCGAGGATGACTTTCACCGACTCTTTTCACCAAAATGCGCTGGTTGCCAACAACCCATTAAAACGGTTAGTTTTCTTGGAGTAAAAAATTCAGCAGCCAAACATCCAATTATCTTGTGTAAACTGATGTTATTTTAATACCGACCACTGTAGAAAGCGATTGTTGCCCTTGGTCAACACTGGCATCCTGAGCACTTTTGCTGTACCATTTGCGGAAAAGTCCTGGACGAGTTCCAGTTCTACGAACGGGATGGAAAGCCCTACTGCGTTGATGACTATCTACGCTTGTTTGCTCCACATTGCAAACAGTGCAAAGCTCCAATCACAGACGCTTACTGCTTATCTGCCCTAGGTGGTGATTGGCATGCAGATTGTTTTAGATGTCGCGATTGCAACTGTTTACTTGAAGACGTCAACTTTTTCGAAATTAATGGGGAGCCTTATTGCGAGCAGCACGTGAGTCACAATCTACTCATTATTTCTATCCAGAAGAAAAATAGCAAATGAATTAAATGGTAAAAACTATTCAATTTACATAGTTCCACGCTCGTCAATGTCCCGACTGCGTCCGCATCCGCCGCGCCCAAAATCAGTACTTTGGTCTATCTGCCGATACACCCATGCAAGTCCGAAAGTGGGCTTCTACTGTGTCTTTAAAATCTCTGGAAATCAACAACGGACAACGTCCCACTTCCCAAATGTCACAGTATTCTACATACTCGACATCATCCATGGAATTGGGCCGTTGCACCACACCAGTTCAGCAACTTACCAATGGCATCAACACTAACGGCTACAGTCAATCTAACTCTTTGCAACGTCAAGGATCATCGTCCTCATACATTATCCCAATTGAAAGGGAAGGAGCCTCCTCCTCCCTTTCAAACTCCAACAGTAGAAACGGGAACAACAACCTGCACCACATTCATGATCAAAATGGCATATGTTTACATGATCATCAAGTTGACCAGATTTTGCAGCGTTCGGCTTCTCAGCAGTCAACGGCTTCCTCTACTGTTAGTGGGTCATCATCCATGATACAAAATCAACGAGCTGCAGCATTAGGAGGAAAGTCAGCGGGATGGAAAAAGTCTCAGGATAATTTGCAGTACATTGCAAAAAATCAAAGTCCCTATGTGTACAATGAGCCAGGCAAGTTTCCGCTGTTGCCCGGCAGCTCGAATGAGAACAAGCAAATTAGGTTTGAAGAGGTAATGACAAAACGGGAGTACGAGGCTGTGCAAAAGCATTATTAAACGGGTAAAATAAACGCATCTCTGCTGAGATTATAAAATGGGTTCAAGGATATAGTCCACGAGACAAAACAATACTATTGCATATAGGTAATTATTATATATTTCACAATTGAAACGCTTCATGTACATAAACATTATGTTATAAAAATAAAAACACTATTTATTCTATTAAGGTTAAAACGTTTGTGCCTATGCATATAATCGATTTGTTACTATATTGTAAGCCATGATTGCTAAATGGCGGAGGCTATGTGTAAATATAGTAATTAATTTATGGCGATGTTGATGTTAGGTAATAGGTAACGTTTTTTGTTCCGCACCGCAGCACACTGTTTAGGTGAGGAATAGCTAAAATTAGATTATTGGGTACGTGGACAAAATATTTATGCATATTTAATGATATCTGTAAATGATGTCACAAAACCAGCTTATAGCGGAAACTGTACATGGAAAAATATTGGCGCATGTTATATTTTTAAGGAAAAATCAATTTATCGTATATAAGACATGTATGTGGCATGCGGAGTGGACCTGATGAATGACTGATAACTGATATGCTTGTAATTACGTGAATAAAGTGAAAGTTCAATTTTGTGTAGATATTCAATCGTAATTCCTCTATTCTTCCATGATTGTCTGCATTTCGATTTTTCATAAAACTTGAAGTAAATCCAACAAACTATTTATGTATTATGCAAAACCTCCTTTCGTATTACGTAAAAACATGGGAACAGATTACACTTTGGGAGATAATCGCCATTAAATGAACTTGAAAAATGTCTCTAGTTTCAAATAATGTAAACATAAATAAGCCTCGTTTCTGTTTCACTTACTTGGATACTTGGATATTCTACACTTTCAATGCACAAATAATGATAATCGGTCATCCACCCACGGCTTAACTACTACGTTACTACGTTGTACGTTACAAATACAAATATTATGTATTGTATTTATTTTCATTATGACCAGTGTTATGAATCCGTTTTTTGTTTGTAATAGATTAATTTAATTGTTAAAGATACATATTTACACATCACGCTCGTGTTCAGATGGAACTCTAAGGTTGAATAAAAAAGCATTGTTAACGGTGAGTACCTATCTATTGAATAAATAGATTATTTGTGAAACCATTAGGATTGTCTGATATACTTTAAACGTGATGATTACTGACGCAGCTAGTGGCATGACCCCGTTAAACTTGATATCGGGATTTTACTATTGTTGCATGGCACTGCACACTGCACAGCAGTTTATGAAAGTTATTCAACCAATTTTGAAGGTTCAACAACTATATGATGAAGTTCCAGCAGTTGTCCTGTTTCGTTTCTTTTTTACTCAATATAGTGGAAATAGAATCGTTTCGAATTTTGAAACCCAATCCAAAGAGGACACCGGCTGTCACAAACTTTCAACCAATCACCAGATTCTTTTCCAATAATTTAATGGAAAACTATATACTGATCATGGACAGTTCATACATTTCCTCTATCAATAAAATAGTTGTAAGGAAAATCATATTTTCTAATTACTTAGATCTTGCTCCACTGGATACCATTTCCCATTGTAAATACCGTCAGCCATTCTACATTATCCTAGCGTTATTCCATGTTTCCAGGAATGTTAAAGTGGCCAACGCATTCCTTCGCAAAGCGATGCATCCTTCCACAGTTTTCATTTTCGTTCAAAATAGGTGGTTTGAAGCAACCCATGCTGAAAAGAACATGAAGGCGCTAGCGCCCAGACTTCGAGGTGCAGCAGCGCTCAAAATACTTTTGTACGCTAAAGGTACAACTCCCAATGGACTTGTTGACTGTTACGGATATTGTGAAGAGACTGTAAAAGGCATATTTTTAACTAAGAATATTATTAAAACTCTCTTTATCGATCCACTATTGCTTCACAAAGCTTTGTTTCAGAATGCGGGTGGCCGTTGGATTGATGCCTTAATAAATTTCCGGTATCCGAAATACTTGGAAATTTACAAACATGACAGGCTAGCATGTAAAACTCTTTTATTCAAGTCAGCAAATCTGTCATGTTTCTGTACAGCCGAGATACTTTCACTGATTACGTTATCGCAATCCCATAATATTTCATTTAACACATACTCCAGTCTCAATAATAAAGAAGCAGAAAGTGTAAATCGAAAGTTAACCGGGCAATATCTTCGTGGCTCCTCAGCATATACAAACTATTCACAAGTTAGTTTCCACAGAACTACTGGCTTACATTTTTCCTTTCAAACTTCAACAGTGGGACTATACTGCCAGGAACTTGGCTCCAGTGATGAAAACAGTAAAGACATAGTTTACGTGGACGTTAGCACTTGGATTAATGCTTTCACCCTGGATCTGTGGATTTTCATACCAACTTTTGTAATTGTTGTGTATACAGTTGTAAATTGTAGCAAATTATGTGCCCTTAATTTCAATCCCAATGAACTTGTAAGCTTGATTGGATTGCTAGTAAAGCAGTCATCTTTATCGATAATTCATCAGCGTAAATTTTACTTGGTTGTATCCTTCACAGGAATGATGCTTTGTTTAATTTACGAGAATACTATAACGAGCTTGGTAATTGCTCCAGCAATTCCGTCAACATTTAAATCGTTAAGCGATGTTTTTCAAGCAGGATACAAAATTGCTTGGTCCTTGCACGACAACATACTTGAGCCAATAGTTGCGTACGAAATAGAGCTAAGAATTAAAAATATTTACGAGAAATTTGAAGAGAGTCTAGTTGAGATCCCCAGGGATGTGTACAAGACTTCAAAAATTGCGAAATTGATTTCAGAAAAGCATATGATTTTGGTAGGTTCCCAGAAAGTGCCAGTGGAAAAGGGAATTTTGGAGAGTATCATTAAGAGAAAGTCGAGAAGCAGAGCAGTAACTACAAAATGCTTTACCCTGCCAGAAAAGCTGGCTAATGCTCCCAAGTTTTGGGAAATATATAGCGTAAATAGAATATGGATGGTGAAAACTCTGAATAAAATCAGGGAATGTGGTTTATCAAAACAGTGGGATGCTTGGTCAGATTATAATCAAAGATTACGTTTCAAGTTGTTTAGCATTGTTGAAGAAGACACAAAGTTGGATAAAGGCAGTATGGCCATTGTTTTTGATAAATTGCTTGCCATCGTATTTCTCTGTGCTTGTCTTTTCGTTATAAGCACAGTTGTGTTCTTTCTCGAGGTAGTAATATTTAATATGCAACTGCCTACCGAAATGATAAAACCGATATATATTTATTTAGACTAATTAAATTGTAGTTACTTTTGAGTATTTATTAAGTAGCTGGGGCACACGACACTGCAATTGTATGTAATACATAGATTATTGTGCCGTAATCTAGGCTAATCTTGCAAATTGTTGTAAGCTTACAAATTTTTCCATAATGGGTCCCAGGTAAGGAAGTAGGAAGTCAATTGGATAATTTAAAGATTTTAGACGGTCATGGCCAAGTGTTAATGAATCGTACTAAACAAATAAAATGTATGAAAAAGCTGAATTATATATAATATGTCATGTGTCAAATGTTGATGTATCTAATGGATACACTGAAATACACTTATATAATATATATATTATGTACTTATTTGCCTTGTCACGTCTCAATAAAAGGTAAACTTGATTTTATATCACTACTAAATTCTGAACAATGTCTACCGATACTTTTGTCAATAGTACATTTCTGACATTTAAATCGTTAAACCATGTGCTTGGAATATTTCAATTCTCATAAAAGTCTGAGAACACATATCGCACATTATCTTGGTTAGCAACCTAAAACTTTAATATGAATCTCGTTCGACCCTTTAAATTGATAATAGAATTCAATGTTTTTTAAATGTTTACGCTGACAATATAATGAGCCATATCGCTCATCATTTATTATTGAACTCAGAACTTTCATGATTACAGATTTTAATTTGAAGGAAAACAATCAATATGCCACATCCCACACTTTTTGTCCTATCTAGCCATACTTTATTTTAAAAATAACTAATTATACTATTCTTAAAAGTGAACAAGTCAGACGAATCTAAATAATATACATTTCTTGTTTTTCGACACTAAATAATTCACTGGGGTAGAGAAATTGGGATAACAAAGCGTGTAAAATATGTATGAAAAAATGCAAAAAAATAAATACTTTCAAAGCTGCTGTTTTGTATGCGATTTCCATAAAAGCTTCCAAACTCCACTCACATACGGCAAAATTTAGAAGTAATCTATTTTTAAAAACTCAGTCCGTTCTCCCATTTAGAATTTAGTAACCTTTCTTTAGTTAAACACCTGCATAAAATACAAAATTAGCAGCCGCTAACAACCGTCAGCAACCATACAATTTCTCCACGAGCCATGAATACATATACCCAAACCGTCCCATTCAATACTAAAATCGCAAAGAAGATAATTTGCACTTTATCACGTCTGCTTCCTCCTCCTCTTTATTTTTCCATCAACGACAGGTTAATAGCCATTCGTATAGAAAACTTAAAAAATTTAAGGGGAGTCAGCCTATCGAAATGATTATTCCAGAAAAAGAAAACTTTCACCACACCAAAACTTTTCGTATACTTCTTTAGCAACTTGTAGACTTCAAAATCCTCTCCGTTTTCGTAGCTCACCTTTTTATCAACTTTTATCCCACTACGACATCGACAATACCGACTAAATACAGTCGGTGCAGCTCGCTTACATAGTCTTTGACACAATCCACTAGTCAATTTTATCTTGACAGGAAAGTGAAAGCAAAAAAGGATTAGTACCATTGCCCAGGCAATAGCGCTTGTCATAATTAGTATCGCAGAAAAATCTAATTCCCCAAACCGGCTTATCAAGCCTTGAGCACTGGCAATAAAACAAAATATGCCCAGGAGAATGTACACAGAAACCATTAAAAGTTTATGAATGTTATTATATAAAGTTGACAATATGTACACTTGATGATGTAGCTGAACTACTTGATTAAGTACATTTAATGTCGGCTGGCTCGCCAGTTGAATGATTTTCCGGTGAAAGGTGATCAGGCAGCAGTGTAAGAGAAAGGTAGGCATGAGAAGATTTAAGATGATATTAATCGTAGCAAAATTGCAAAATGTTCTCCATGCGAGATAATTATAAACGAAAACCAAGCAGCGTTTGATCACTTCCACAAAAATGCTGTCGTTAAGACCAAAAATGCGATTAAGTGCTTTGAAAGGAGTAGCGTAAATGAGGGACGGGAGAAAGTTCCAGGCAACACCCGGAAATGCAGCGGAAGACCAAGAGACGAGAAAGCTGTCGGCAGTGTTGCAAATATAGAAAAATCTGGTAGCAATACGTATCATAAAACAGGTCGAGTTTCTAGTCCAGAATTGAGCTTCCTCTGCGCTGGGGTAATGTGATCTTTCGAATGAGAAAAGTTGGTTAAGGAAAATTACAAAGTTTTCAGCGTGAAGATAATGGAAGACAATTGTGCAGGCCATGAGGAGATTGGCACTGAATGTGAAAATGTTGATGGTATAGGCGAAAACTGAATCACTGTCGTATTTTATGCGAACGCCACAGAAGAAACTTGAGAGGAGAAAGAGAGCCAAGTGAAATCTCCAGTGGGTCTGATGGAAGGTGGGATTGGAAAGAAATTGATAGTTGGAAGATCTGGATTTTTTACGAAGATGGTAAGGGTATGTAAGGGAAACGAGGTTACCGTAGTTCACCAGGTGTAGAAGGTGCTCAACCTCAGAAATTAGCTGAGTTACGAGAAACATGTTTCGTTGGTAACACTTATTTTACAAGCTTGTCAAGAAACTACTTTGCGCTGCAGTGAGCATTCTTTGATCTGTAAGCTGTCACTGCAGTAGGTGGGCATGGGTGTAATGGTGATATGATATTTGACAAGGAAACATTTTCCATATTTCATGTTCTGTAAACGTATGAAAAATTGATTTTTGTGGCTGTGCGGAAATATGGAAACTCGACCGTGAATAATTAACAGTAACACCTGCGCCAAAAACTGACACTGACAATAACTCTGATCACGAGGGTTTGAGAATATAAGGCTTTTATTGAAGGAAAGCATGAACACAATATATTTTTGATAATCGCTGTACTGTGTATTTGATTTATATACATAAAACACATGTACATATATACATAATCCATAGCCTTGTGGAATCATATTCATCATGACTATGGTAAACAATTTACATAGTGTCCACTTCAACATTTTGATTTGAAAAGAATAGAACAAAGTTTTATTTGATTTCAGCATAGGGAGTTCATAGTAGCTATTCTACAACTTGCTTGTCGCATAATATGGAATATCGTTCCATAAACAAAATTTATATGAACAATGACATTCCTTTGAACCAAATGCAAAACAGAAGACTAGAAATTTATGAACGCTAAAAAGTAATTATTTTGGAAAATACAACATAAAATAAATTATATTTGACAAATCTAAAATATCCAACATATAAAATAGTACTTGTATCAGAGATATATGTCTAAAATTGCGATTTCTGTACAATGTATTTAAATTAAAAATAGGAATAGGAATGTTTTTTGTAGCTGATCAATTTCATCATCAATCATGAAATCTAAATTTCCTGTCACTTATATCCATTTTAAGGTCTGGTGGAGTCTCACCCATGTGGCACTTGCGCTTGTGCATGTAGAGAGCTGCGTATTGATTAAAATCTACGAAAGAATATAGTCGAACAGAAATGTTAAAAACCTTATTTTCAAACTGATAATAATTGCAACCAAATCAGACTTACCTTTGCCACAAGCATCACAAACAAATGGTTTCTCTCCCGTATGAATCCTCAAGTGTGGAATTAAATACTGTATAAAAACAAGCAGAGTTTCAATGAAAATTATTTAAAATATAAATAGATTCATCACACAATAAAACGAGATGCAAATATTTACCTTCTCGAAAAGAAATGCCTTTCCACAAAATCGGCATTTGAATTTTTTCTCTCCACCATGCGTCAACTTGTGTCTCTTCAATGAATCTGCCAATTTAAAACTGGATCCACACACGTCACAAACAAACTTTCTCTCTGAGGAATGACTCAAAATGTGTCGCCTAAGCAAAGTTGCGGTTGCACATTGCTTGCCACAATTCTCTACTTCACAAACAAATTCAGAGCCAGTGTGAAAACGGGTAGTGTGGATTCTTAGACTACACCTTTCACTGAATTCCTTATTGCAATATTCGCATTTTAACTTGGGGGCTCCATGATCCCGAATTAAATGCCTTTCTAAACTGGGTTTTAGGGTAAACGACTCGCTACAATTCTCACGATCGCAGGCAAAAGGTTTCTCTCCAGTGTGGAGTAAGACATGAGCTAGATAAAACATTAAAATTTAATAATCATTCAACTGCTTTAATGCAACTGCCAGAATAAATAAAAAGTGACCATACATTCAGAACTTACATCGAAGACTCGTTTTACTTGAAAGAGACGTTTGACAATGTGGACACACAAACCTTTTCTCGTGAATTTTTCTATGAAGTCGGAGCATGTTCGGATCCAGAAATGTTTTTGGACATCCGTCGCAAACCAACTGGTCTATAGCCTGATGAACTGTGTGGTAATGTTGAAGAAGTTTCTTCCGGGTCAAGAAAGTCATTCGGCAAATGTCACATTCTTGCTTGCAGGTTTTAGTATCATGACATGGTAAATGAAACAGATACTTTTCTCGTGTGGAGCAGCAGAAGGAACAGTGTGGGCAAGGAAATATTTTTTCTATTTGGTCCAAGTGAGTTTTCATGTGTTCAGTCATATTTAATGGTTCAATTGTCATGTTACAGGCGTCGCAATGGGTAGTAATTTGTCCATCATGACAGGCCATGTGAAATTGATAGTTTTGCTGGACTGAAAATGTTATAGCGCATTTCTCACAGTGGTACATTGGGAGACTGTGAGAATTTGATGGCTGGTCCGCAACCGGGACTTCGTGGGTTCGCAGATGCTGTTCGAAACTGAATTGGTTAAGGTGCGCGAAGTCGCAGACGGCACAGGCGTAGTAAGAATTGGGATGATGATACTTTGTCTTGCTGGAATTGGGCTTTAACTTTTTTAATGAGAAGGCAGCAGGAATGTGTTGTCGCCTTTTAAGAGGGGGATTGAGATCATCAGAAGACGGTTCTTTCTTGATCCGTTTTGGTTTCTGAGATTGATTTTTTATTTCCGTTATGCGTAGCCTTGCAACGGAGGAGGATGTACGGGCTTTTCTTCTTGGAATGTCATCAATTTCCTGTTTCACCTCATTCGACACCACTTTCTTTCTCTTTCGCCTGCGTGTTTTCTTCGTGGGTGGTGGCAATTCTATGTCACTGAGGTGTTCGAAAAATTCATCCAGTGGGTCAGGAGAATGAACATCGTTTTGAAAATCATTTAGCTCCCCAGCCTCAGTTTTTACAAGTATTTCAGAACAGTTTGGGTCTGGTTGTGTTGGCGGTTCCGGTCTGAAGTGGGTACATTTCTCCAACAAAATTCGGGGGATATTTAACGACCCCTTATCTAAAAAATTAAGAAAAAAGACAAATAAAAATAAACAATTATTGCACTATCAATAGAATTCCATCCATTACATAAAACAGAAATATAATTAACGTTTAATAAATATAATTTCTTGCCATTTTCAACCACACCAGCCTGAAATCCATACAAAGTCTCCAAAATTTTCCTCTGTTTCCTGAGTCGTCCTTCCTCCTCCAAGTTCCCTCCAGAAGTCTTTTCCTCCTGCTCTTTTAACCACTCCTCAAAAATCCCCAGTCCAACATAACCCCCTCCGCCATCCCTCTTAGATCCCAGGATAACTGTCTTCTTTACTGACATGAGCACCGCCACCAGTTTCATCTGCACCACCTCCAGTTCCTGATGCAGTTTACTCACCCTCTTTAATTGGGCTTCACACTTGTCACAAACTCTAACTAACGAACCACTCCCAACAAGCAACTCTTTAACCTCACTAATTAACCCAGAATGTTTAATTGTCCCGTCCAAAAGGTAATTTAACAGCAGCGTAACTTGAGCAGTTTTCTTCCTGGCATCAGCTCCATCCTCACAAGCCGTGACCCCACCCAGGTCATTCAAACACAGAAAGCAGTTATTCCACTCAACTTTCATTTTGGATTTAATTAACATTAAATTTAATTGAGTTGGTCAAATAGCTCTCCAACGAGAGAAGTGCGGCTGCCGGAAGAAAGCAACCAAAACAAAAACAAGATCAGCTGACAGATCACATGTATCAATCTTATTTACCTCTTTCGTGAATCTGTCAACACATCAGATAACTTTGTTGAAAGCAATTAAAATTTTGTGTTTAAATTAAACCGCTGGCTTTAACTACAGATGCGAAAGAATGGGAGGAAAAACCTGTTTTTTCTGTCTTACCAGTGAACCTGGGGATTTTAACGGTGGTGGGGGAAGTGGAAGGGGTAATGGGGGTGGTTTAACTGTTTTGCTAAAATATTTGTTGGACAAGAAGCGTGATAAATTTCAGGGTTTAATTAAAGATATTGTACAAAACTTGGGGGATTATGGGGTGGGAGATGGTGGTGATGATGGAGGTTATGTTGAAATTTGTATCAAGTGTAAGTTCAGTGCTGACCGAATAGGGGAACTTGATCGGCAGTTGGAAGTACTTCAAATGAGGATAATTAGTGAGCTCAAGTCAGTTAAAGAGAAGGTTCTACAGTATTTTGAGGGTGGAAAGGGTAACAATGCTGAAGACGTGCGGGAAACGCTGGAGATGTTCTTGTTGGACAGGAAAGGATGGGAGGGTATGGGGCTGGAGGGAGGGAAGAGGAGGAAGCTGCTCGAGATGATCTGCAGTTTTCAAATGGCAGTGTACGAGAAAGGTAATTCTACTAATATGTAACTATATCGTGGTTTGGTAATTATTTCCTTTTAACGGTTTTAATGGTTGGAAATTATGTTTTATCGTTAAATAGGATTGGAAGCGGTGGAGGTTCCGTACGTGTTATTGGATAAATATGCGTTCAGACACCAGGAGGAGAAGAATTTTCCGAAATCTGGGGGATGCCTGGATATTGTAAAGACTGAAACGGTGGATGGGGGTATTGTTGACGACAATAGTTTTCTGGATCAGTACAATGACAATGACGATAGCGTTAGCAATTTTGAAGATGATTCTGCTTATCAGCCAATGTAAGAAATTACGCAGTCAAGAATAATTAATATATTTTGCTAATAGTAAGTAGTTCAAATTATATAGATAAACTAATTATCATTATGTTTTATTGCAGGGTCAAAAGTGTTCAGAGTGTTCCAGTTAAAAACTTGAAAAGGAAAGGACGAACAGCTAAAAATACAGCACAACTAACAATAAAGGCTGATACTGATTTTACGTCATCAGTTCAAGAAGGGAACCGGAAGTGTCCAACTGCAGATCCAACTGTTCAACAACGGAGCAAAACTTCAGAATTGGATCTTCGCCCTCAAAATAACAAAGAAAAGCCAACTGTGAAGAAGCAGCTTAGACAGAAGATCCTTCCAAAACAGAACGAATTGAAGAAAAATGTCGCAAAAGTTGGAAAACTAGTTAAGAAAAAAATGGGCCGGCGGCGTCTATTTTCCTGCGAGCTCTGCAAGTTCCATCATCGATACGCCCACATGTTTGAGTACCATCTCCTTTCCCATGAATCTGAATTAGACGACGGCAGTGCCAGTCCGGGTTTTAGGTGTGACCTCTGCTCAAAATCATTTTTCTCAAAACAATTTTACACATTCCACATGGATGGTCATCAAGGTTCCATTAGATTTGTGTGCGACGTTTGTAACGAGAGGATACCCTACACTGACATTACGGATCATGTAAAAACGCACACAGACAAGGTTTTCGCTTGTCCCAACTGTTCATTCTGCAGCTCCACCAGAGACAAATACTTGATTCATTTAAGATCTCACGGAAAAGGTAAACTGGATTGTGACCTCTGTTCAAAATTTTTCTACACCAAGGGCAAGCTTCTGGAACATTTGTACAGTGAACATCAAGCTGTTAGTAAATATGTTTGCGAAATGGAAGGATGCAACAAGGAATTTTATGACGTGGCACACTTGAAAATTCATGAAAATATTCACAAAAATCCGATGGAATGTCAAGAGTGTGGAAAGGTTTTCGTGGATACCTGGCGCTTGCGTTGTCATCAAAGAACTCATACTGGAGAAAAGGCTTTTCAATGTCCAGAGTGTCCAGAAGCTTTTAGCAGCAAAGCCAATCTGCAACGTCATCGTATGAAAAACCACGGGCATGCCAAACACAAGTGTAAGTATTGCGACAAGGAGTACACAGATCGGAGTATGCTCAAGATTCACTTGACTATCCACGAAGGAAATGGGATACCTTGTGGGATTTGTGACAAAGTTATGGGAAGCAAGGCGCTCTGGAGAAGACATCAGATTGTTCATACCACTGAACAGAATTTCATTTGCGAAGATTGTGGGAAAGGATTTACTAGTAAACAGGGATTGCACAAGCATGCAAAGATACATGGCGGAGAGAAAAAGTTTAAGTGTCAATATTGTGACAAGGTATTCCTATTCGCTAAATATTTAAGGGACCATGAAAGGATACATACGGGGGAACGACCTTTCACTTGCGACAAGTGTGGAAAATGTAAGAATGAGTCCAAAACAAGTAATTAAATGTAACTAGTTGAAATAATGGATGAGATTACAGATAATTTATATTTTCTCATTTTATTTTGTAGCGTTTACTCAGAGTGCATCACTTTATCTACACAACAACAAATACCATCCCACGACAGGGACATCCGTCCAAGCAACATCATCCTTTCAGGGCGACTTTTCAAATTCGACAGAGCAAAAGGCAGATATTTCAATTTTACCGGATTATTGTATATCGGATGAAAGTATGGCTGGAAACAGCGAAAATGATTTACTTCCAAAGAATGAATAAAATAAAAGTTAGAACATAGTAATTAATAAACCTACTCATAAGAAGCATTAAAATCAACCTGTTTTTAATGGGGTATCATGAAACATTTCTGTATATGATTTTCTTGTGTCCTCTACCATTGTAAAAATGTGAATAGGTGAATTATTTGGATGATGAAATTAGCGTGGCGTAATCATAAAAGCATTATCCACTCTTGATCATATTTTTCAACACCAAAAAAACTTATCCTTCAATAACAGCGACACTGTATTGGTGAAAAACCTGCTTTCCAAGAGTCCTTCCTAACTTGTTGCTTCCATATCATGTTCATAATGTGTCATAGCAACGGACTGTTTCAATAGATAACTTAGATAAAAGGCGCTTCAACTTTAACTTTGGAATATGCAATAATTAAATGTATTGAATTTTCTTAAATTGTTTGACTTCATATGCATATGGAACGAATTCTGTTTTGCTGGCTGTTTTTTAATGTTCATCATTCAGTTCTTGAACCTGTCAAAATTGCTTCAGTTACGCTTTTTTACTGTCCTTCCTGGCGGATTTTTTTGGGTGAGCATTCGTAGCGGAATAGTGGAAATGAATGATTATCAAAGTTCATAAAAATGGTACGTTAAATAATATATCAAATCTGACAAGAATCACACACGCATTATGTACTTTCAGGTGAACAATATTATGTACTTTATTTCCTTCTCTCGTTTAATGCAACAAACACACCGTTTTGACCGTTTTTTTCAGTATGTAGATATGCCATGTTAAAGCCTGTATGTATATTTATATTATTATTAGGCAGCTATTATTAAACCAAAAAATACGGAACTTAAATAAGCTGAACATTCCCTATCTACCCATCAGATTTCATTCGTTGCAATTGCTCTCTTCGTTAAAAAATGCATGTACGTGATTAGGTGCTAAATGATCTTTATTCTTTGTTTTTGTCTCCTTTTTACAAAAAAGGTGCAAGTGCAATTTAAACAATAAGAACAAAATGAAGGGCATTTTTTCGTGTAAATTAAAGCTGATTGCGGAATGCACCTTATTAAGAGAATGATATATTATGTGCATCTAAACTATATTAATGCAATACATAATATGTAGGTATCTATATAATATGTAATAATATGTAAACTGCATATTTATGCATGCAGTTACAGAAATTTTCTACCTTATATACTATGGATTCATCAAACTACCTTGAAAACCTTGTTGTAAATTTTCATCCAATTAGTGAAAAGAGAAGATTCGGTTTATGAAGTTTTGTCTAATCTGTGACAATGAAGGTACTTCATGCTTAGGTTTTGATTTTCTTAAAAATTCTAAAGGTAAAATATATTTTGTATGTCCAGTCTTCGCAGGTATGCATTCACATTGATTTGTTTTTTTTACTTTTCCTGAAATACATGGCTAAAATGAAGTGGTATAAAAGGGAGATTTCTCGATTTAAAAAAAATATTCATTCTTGTAGTAGCAGAGTACAACAGTTGAACCCAAGTATATCCAGCTTGAGTCTAGTTTTCTAATTAAATCGTTTAAAATGAGTGAGAAGGTATTGATATTAAAACTCTGTCAATTGGTTCTAGCATTGTGTTTTATTTCACCCACAATCGTGTCTCAACAATCCCCAGAGATGAAAAATGTTGGATCAATTAAAAATTCTAAAACTACCAGCTACTATTTCTTAAGCCAAAATTCTGTAAGTACTTAAATATTCGTAATTACTAACTGGTGGTTCATTGGTTCTTCATAATTGGAATATTTTATATAATATTTTCATGTATCGATAAAATTTGTACATACGTATGGTATTGTGATTTTTCTATTCTTGGTTTAGTTGAATTGGAACAATGCAGTTTCAGAATGTAAATCCTTTCTGGGTGATACTGCCAATCTACTTAGCATTGAAACAGAGACTGAGCTTGAAGAAGTAACTAAGTTTCTTGAAGACCAAGACGATACAGGAAGCTCTTACTGGACTTCTGGAAGATACGACGACGAGAAAGAAGCTTTTGTATGGGATAACGGTGTAGAGTTTGGCAACTGGGTTCCCTGGGATCTTGGAAATCCTAATACAAAACTTACAATTACGAGAGTTAGTTTACATAGAAGTGGCCCATTGAAAATTAGAACTCAGTTTGTTACTGATTCACTACGTTACATGTGCGAGTTACAAGTATAACTTGGAGGGGGGTGAAAAGTTGCAGAATAAGTTTAATGATATTGTTTTTCATTATTAATTTAGCTAAATATTTCTAGTTTTTACAATCTTAATAAATTTCGTTGAAGGGTAAGATATAATTTAGTATTAAGTATTTAAAATGAGATTAATTCTTTCATTTATAATGAAAATATATATTCACGATTCTCAAAAGTATTTGGAGTTGGCAGTTTGGCAGATATTTTTTTCGCCCTTATCCGGAAGCATTATTAGCCATTCATTTGTCAAGAACATGAACATCATAGCACGTGAAGAAAAAACTTTGAAAATATTTTAGAATGCGTTCAGTCTATTCTCAGGCCCTCATATTGGGGCCTACGTTGTACCAAAAGCCCCATTTGAAAGTTAATTTTCAAAAAGAAATAGAGTAACGGGAATCAAAAATCAAAACTATATGATTGGTGTCAAAATGGAATTTTTTGGCCGTGGCATTTTAGAGTAATTGATTTTTAAAGATAAATATTTGAAGGCTGAAAAATGCGGCCCAGGGCCAATAAGCGTTATTTACATTTAAAATTTTTATTGTCAATTTCCATATTTTTGAAATTCTTAAAAAACCTTAAATTATTGAGAAATAAATTATATACTATGAACACAAAATAACAAATGAAAAATTTATTTATAAAAATGCATAACAAACATGCATAATATTCCTGGATATCAACCGACTGAAAAATTAAAAGTAATGCTGTGATGGATGACCCATTTAGGTATTTCTACGAAGGAAGGAACCAGTAAGGAACAAGTTTTTTTAACTAAAAAGTGTGACTAACTGTACAAATATTGTATAAAAATGAAACTAATATAGTAATATTCAATATTGTTCTTCAACTTTCAATTATGTTCAACCACATTTAGCAATAAACTTGACATATTTTCTTACTGCATGATACATTTCAAAGAATTAGTTTGAATGAAAGGATGGCAAACAATCCAAGAAAACAATTCACTGACAAAAGTTTCAAAGCTCCATTTTTCTTCTCGTCACCTCTGGACTCGTGCGTGTGTGGCTTCTTTGTGGTTTTTGACGGAGATATGGTCGTTGCGGCTCCTTGCCCTGAATCTGAATCCCTAACAAATTCAACTTTTTCAATGTATCCATCAATCACGTTTGTTTTCGAGTCTTCTGACAATTTCCACCAGCCAAAATGAGCCGCCGACTCATCCCACCGTTTCCATGGATTATCAAATGCTTCCAGCATCCACATAGTAAAGTTATTTTCTGCTGCCCACTTATCAGCCAACTGCCAATATTCTCTCATGTCATCTATTTCCCATGAATGATCAAGTCTACCCGGTACTCCTGTCTGTCCCATAACTTCAATCGCAGGATTAATCGTTTTCAGATTGCTTTTATAAGTTAAGAATCCATTTTTCACTCCAGCAAATGCCGAGGTTACTCCTAGAGCGATTTGGGGATACAGTTCGCAAATGATGAAATCGGAATGCTTGATGATTTCCATCCTGTGCACAGTAAGCTCAGATGGAGCCTGAGATTGAGATTCCAATCCATCGCATTTCTGCCTTGTTCCTAGTTTTAGCCCCAAAGGTCCCGTTTCTGTTTTCAACGCTTTGAGTTGTTCCAAAGCCTTTATAGCGCGATTAACATTTGTGCCAATGTCATCTTGGCTCAAAACTAAACCACGTACAGTTTTTGAGAAAATGGAGTTGGCCTTTTGCGCGGATTCCATTGCAAGGCTTATTTCCATTTCTAATTGCTGGGAGTGGTCATGCAGCCAAATTCCTAGGTATACAGCAATCGGATTTTGATGAGAAGTGGGCATTTCTTGATTTACTCGCGCTGCAGCTTCGCCTGTGTAAACTTGGGACAAACTGCGGTAGTATGTTTGGTTCCACTTGTAAGGGTTGTGATCTATACGAATTTTTAAATGATCCGGGATCTAAGCACACAATGATTGCATAATATTTTCCGACTGATTAATAATTAGTACCTGGTCCAGATCCTACTCCATACGTGGCGACTTTTGAAAACCTCCCTGATATGACTTTCATCATGGTTTGTACATCATTTATAGTATACTGGCTCCTATCTTCTATAGAATCTGGCTTCACATTGTTACGTATGTACGCTGAAAATGCTACCCCTGTAGTGTTTCGATGAAATTCAACATGGTCACATAGTCCAACTTGTAGAATCAGAAATATTACTAATAATACTACTGTCATTGTTTTGTTTGAGATGAAATTCACTGATGGTTTCATTGTTTTTGAATAGTATGGTGTACGTATAACTTTCAATGACTACAGGATTTAATCGCAGGATTAGCACGCGTTACGAATTAGGTGTGTTCAATGTTGAATGACAGTGATAGTCTAATGTAATAAATTGCTTTACTAAACGTATAACAGAATAAAATGCTTTAAACCACTGCAATTTCCGTTTTGTTAGTCACTTGTATGTATATACCTAGACTAAATACCACAAATAAACTAAATTATATATGTATATGCGCACTAATAATTTAAATGTTAATGTATAATAATGCCTTGAATTTCAACCAAAATTTTTGCTCAGACGAATGCGTGAATAAATGGTAACTAATTGTAAGATGAATTATTATGTACACATGCTACAGTTTTTATGAGTCATTGCAAAACTAATTGTTAGTACACATCTTATACTCTGTGATAAGAAAAATGTTTGAACTGCGTTTGTTGATTCATCGTATGGAATATGGAATAATAGTGGAATTTATGCATTAATATTATATATGTATCTATCTAAATCTTTGCTTAATTGCTTGTAGGTTCTGGCAACACTATAATAGGTATGTTAATTTACATTTACATCCTGCTCTCATTCTCAAACCGAGTAAACGTATTTACTTACTTTTGGAAATACATTGGCATGATTTAAAAATTTAGCTTTTATAAGTTTCATTCTTAATTTTTTTGGAATATGAATTTTTATTACAGAAACGGGGTGACAAAGCTCATATAAATGGCGTAACTATGAATCTATTCCAGACATGACGCAACATTATTTTTAACATTAACCCTAACGCTAACGCTAATAACGATAGAAATTAAATTACACCAATTTAATATCTGTATTGCATCGATTTGAAAACCATGAGATCATAATTTGTGGTTGAAAATCGAAATAACGCACGACCTATGTGAAGGTTTACCACAAGCAAGAGCTTAAAATAAAAAAATAAAACTATTTAAGCATTCAATGAAGTTAATGAGCTTACCACAACGGTTATTTAAAACCTACTAGTACATACAATGCTAGGTACTTATTTTTTATACGATTCTAGTTTCATTTGACATTGACTAGAAAATATTTGCATATTTTGAGTTGATATGACTGTGAAAAAGATGGATAATCCTCACAAAACAGGCTTTTTAAAGTTATTCGTAACTCTAATTGCTTTTCACTCCCTCCAATTTGGTGTACATTGTACAGAGTTTAATCGTAATGTTACCGGTGTAGCATTCTCAGCTTACGTCCGTTCTATAGCACGGGAACATGATCCCAGCGAGGATTGGCAGCGATATACCAGAGATGACATAAAAACCATGTTAACTGTAATTTCAGGGAAATTCTCAAACGTTGCAACTTTTGGAGTTGGTTCATCGAATGGTAAAATATATTTTCAACGAAAAACATTTTAAGGTTTGTCGACATGCCTGTCATAATTTATAACCCATTTTATTTTACAGTTCGCTATCAAGAAAGTATGACCTATCATCAAAGTTTTGCTCAAGTTTATTCTGCCGAAGCTGCAGCCATTCTTAACAAAGATGAAAATAGTAAGAAATTGAGCGTATTAATTGGTGTGTGGATATTTAGCAATCCCCGACAAATGAATACTGAGGTCCAACTCGGTTTGGAATCTTTTCGAAAGGCTAATTCCATTTACCCTGGAACTGCCTGGGGTCTAGTTTTTAGTGAAAACGATATCGCTACCAATTTATTCCAGGCACAAACAACGCTGTTAGAGTTACAAAAACTAAAAATGGAAGCAGAAAGGGTTAATCTAAAATTAGGAAGTAGACAAAATTGTCAAGGAATAAATTCATTATCTGATCAAAACGATCGCTTAGCAGAAACTAGAAGAAACATTGTTAAAATGTCAGACTTTATAATTTGCGTTCTGGATAGTGCTCATTATGGATATTCTTTAGGAGCGTCCATTGGCTTTGATCAGGTAAAACAGGACCTACTACAGTATAGGGAGAATATGCGACAAATAAACCCTTCAATTGAAGTCATGGGGCAAACTGGATTCTCAACGGCAGGTTCAACACCAGCAGAAGTTGTTAATCTGAGAAATTACTGGGAAATTGTAGATAAATGGGCAGCGGAGAATAATTTTCCTATGTGGCTCTTTGAAGCATTTGATAACCCGTGGAAAAAGTGGGATCCTTGGGCGGCACATTATGGTTGGTGGCACTTACGGAGAAATGAGGACGTTGGAAAGGTGGAGGGATACATTGAAAAAATTTCTTTGCTTCCGGCAACATTAACGACAACAACGACTCCTAAAACACCTCGCATGCCCAGGAAAGACGATGAGGATGAAAAGGACACGAAAAATGCAGGTGGAAGTGATGCAACGACAAGTGTGTGGACTTTTGTTGCTGTGGCAATTAGCTCAATCGTCGCCTTTAGTGTATTATGTCTGTTTATAAAGGTTTACAGACGAGTTAATAAGCTACGAGCTGTATTAACTAAAGAGGAAGTGAAGCAGTTCCGATATGGCGACATTTCTAAGGTGGATGCTACACCAAATCCAGGAATAGGGGGTGGAGTGAACAGCCCTGTTGAAACAGTAGCGTTGGCAAAGCCTTATGACAAGTCATATGAAATATGCAAAGACAATTTCGAAATTTGTAAGTCAAGCACAAAAACAAATTAGCTTTTCAAGTGGCAGAAATTCATATTTTTCATATAATATTAAATTAAAATTTTGTAGTTTGGAATTCAATCTTGGGTACTGGTCAATTTGGCTGTGTTTACAAAGCTATTTTGATAGTGCCGCATACTGGACGCGTTGAGATAGCTCTGAAAGTGGCAAAGACGGACGTTCCGAAGATTGCACTGAAAAGTTTACTGAATGAAATAAAAATACTCACTTATTTGGGCAAGCATTCAAATCTGGTTTCTCTGAAGGGAGCATACACTGCAGAGATTCAAAGCGGTGTGGTGTATGTAGCCACTGAATTTTGTGAGCTGGGCTCTTTGAAAGGCTTCCTAGTAGCAAGCCAACGAATTAGGTCCAGAAAAAATACTAATTCTTACACGGACTTGATCGGGTAAGCAATTTTGGCCATCAAATATATTATATTTTTTATTTAAAACTAAACACTTTTATGAAGTAATAATGATTTTATCTTTCACAAAGAAACGACAATGGCGCTTTTGAACAACTCAACGATAAGAATACCAAAGATTGCATCACTCTACAGGAAATGATTCGTTGGTCGTATGAAATTGCTTGCGGTATGGAATATCTTGGAAAAATGCACGTGATTCATGCAGACCTAGCCACAAGAAATGTTCTTCTAACGAGTGATAAGACTGCGAAAATCACTGATTTTGGACTGTCACGTCGTCTCTATGAGTACACGAATTACATGAAAACACGGCAGGAGCCATTGCCTTGGCGGTGGATGTCAATTGAGGCGCTGAGAAAATTGGAGTTTTCAAGTCAGAGTGATGTGTGGAGTTATGGAGTAACGTTATGGGAAATTTTTTCTATGGGTAAATGCCATATTGTAGCTTTCAATGGAAAGAGATGCAATAATACTATACTCTTACGATTTGTTTAGCCCATTTTATAAAATACTTTTAATTTAGGTGACGTCCCTTACCCGGGTTTAAGTTGGACACTGGATTTTGTTACTAGTTTAGAAAATGGACTAAGAATGAAATGCCCTCAATACGCAACCCCAGAAATGTATGTAGAATCCTAAGTTGTAACCACATTTTTTATATAATTACAAAGGTACATAAAAACGAAATCATGTTGATATTAACTTTCAGTTTTCCTATTATGTCCGCCTGCTGGCAAGATAACGGCCATGATAGACCGACATTCACCGAATTAAAATCGAAGATAGCTTACATTTTAGAAAACTGCAAGAAATGAGTTTCCTCTGGTGCCTTTATAGTTATATACTTATTAAAATTATTGTTAATAAAATAACATGCATAGGCATTACTAAAAAATACTCCATTATTATAATAGCTCACATTATATAAAACTGTATTACATAATATTGTAGAATTTAATAGCAATCATTTTCATTAAACGTTACTGCATTTACTCCGGACACTAATATTGCATACCTATTCACATACGTGGATTAAGTCAAGCAAATCATGTATCCAACTTTCTATATCAATAACGATAGTAATTAATTACTTAGCATGCATTTTAAGTTTTACCAACTAAACCATTAATGATGTAAACGATAATTTAAAAAAGTGGTTTGCTATCGTAATTTTTATGGTTAACGACAAAACATGGTAATGATAAATGATGTATGACTTACTTTGTAATAATTACTATGATGGATGACATAATATGTAAACTCTGGTTACATTTTGGTTTTATCGGTATTTGCTTAGGTATACAATATATTTGCTAAGTAGTCTTTGGCGAGCTTACTCAGCAGAAACAGAATTTCTTGGAAATTCACTTATCTGGAGCAGGAAATGAGAAAGGAGCTTTATTAAAATGAATACCGTCTTTTTCTTTCTTCTTTATTCTTTTTCTTGCTTCACCAGAAGATACATACACACTTTTAACATAAAATTTTCCTTCCATCTCATCTCCTCATCATGAAACATACTACCTACAATGGTCTGGTCCTGTCATCACTTTTATTCCTACAAATAGGATATAGTAGCGGAACTATCGAATTTAATAGGCGAACGACCGGTGTTGCGTTTACGCCATACGTTCATAACAATTTGTCAGAACCTCTTAATCAAGATTTGAGCTCGTATTCTTTGGAAGATGTAAAAATCATGATGAGAGTAATCTTCACACGATTTTCAAAAGTTGCCACTTTTGACGTTGGTGCTCCATTAGGTAAAATCTGAATTGATCAAACAAACTGAAAGATTGAATTATGATTCATTTTTTTTGTAAACTTTTCAGACATTGGCCAGTACGAGAAAAATGTAAGTTATTATAAAAGTTATTCTTCAGTGTACGCAGCTGAAGCGGCTGCATCAGTGAATGAAGAAATGATTAAGCTTGGCTCAAAGCTGGCTCCTTTGGAAGTTTATGTTGGTCTTTGGTTGCATCCCGATCCCAACAGAATGGCTTTGGAATTGAGTTTGGTCATAGAATCGATTGAAAAGGCCCATGCAATTTCTCGTGGTACTGTAAAAGGTGTTGTTTTGAGTAACAATGAAATTCATTCCATACCACAACCTGCCGAGCATGCTTTGGAAAAATTAAATCAATTGAAACCATTTGCTAATGAACATAATATTAAGTTGGGATCCCGACAAAACTGTGAAGGAATTTCTCTTGATGATGCGTCTGCAACTCCTTTGAATATAGCCAGAGTTAGAATTGTGAATGCGTCGGATTTCATCATTTGTGAGCTTCAAGCCAACTTTAACATTACAGATGCCTCAAAGCTTCTACATCTAAAGACTCTGAATCCGAAGATTGAATTGATGGTGCAAACGGGAACACATGCAAGATTGAACGATGTAACGGAAGTGGCTGCTCTGAGTAAACATTGGCAAGCTGCTGATAAATTAGCTCAAACTAATAATGTCACCGTCTGGATGATGGAGGCCTTTGATAACCCTTGGAGAGGTGACTCTGGTGCCGATTTGGGATGGTGGAAATTAACAAAAGATTCCAAAACAAATGTAGTTGATGGGTATGTTGAGAAGGTTCAGAAGATAACACAGACAAATGCTAGAAACGATACTTCCAAACCGAAAGATAAAAATGGTGGTTAATTCGGTTAATGTCACTAAGACACCGAAAAATGCAAAAAGCAATCCTTCTAACCCTAAACAGAAAAATGGGGTTGTTCGGAATTATTCGGTTGATGTAACGATCCTGATTTTTGCTATTATTTCAATTGGAATTGTTGTCTAAAATGATATCTACCTTATTGAATTTCTTTACAGGTGACAATTTTTTTGTTAAAATAAAGTTTTAAGTGTCTCGCCTAAGTAATATGCTAAATATATATCTTGTGTGTGTGGCTGATTTAGATTTAAAAGTAACACCGATATCGCCACTGTTGGTTGTATTTCATACAAATTATTATATAAATATAATGAAAAAATTAAATAACTGTCGCATCGTTTTTAAATCATTAAATAGTTTGAATTCGATTGCTTATTCACATGTTCCATGCTAAATGATTATATCATATTGACTCATAATATTGCGTTATACTTTCATAATTACTAGTAGGGATGACTCACTTCTACTGGTTTTGAAGAAACTGAAATAACAGTAAAATATCATACATAAAGATGTTGATTTGCTGATGAATTATCATGGATGATAAAAGGTTAAAAGCGAATTGTCATGTAAAACTTTTTATTTACTGGATTCATTCTATTCCGATTTAACATTTACGCAGGATATGCTTGACCGCACAAGTTTATATTACGAAAAATCCTGATACTGTACATCCGCCTGCTTCAGAAACTGCATTAGTTTTAGTTGTTTAAGCAAATACATTTTTTGTTATGGAGCAGAAGGTTCCAGAGTCCAGAGGAAAATCCGAACAATCAAGAGAGCTACAGAAGCTCAGAGCTTCAAGCTCCTAATTATTGTAACCACAGAAGAAAGTAACCAGCGATGTTGTCACTTGTTCAGAGGAACCATGCTAATCATATTCTACTTTCAAAATTAAAAAGTTTCTGGTGATTCCGAATGACGTAATTAGATATAAAGATGGCTTGTACATTTGTTAATTGACTACTGGTACTATGTACTAGTATCTGCTATAAAATATAGTAACATGAAAATGTTTTCTTTGTTAATCAATAAATTCGCAAGGGCATAAATTCAACAAAGTTCACGAAAAATACAATCCATAATACATATAGAGTTAATAAGCAGAAAGAACCAAGAAATCAATAAAATTCAAAAGGTCATTCTTCCAAGGATTAAAAAATACGCATTCATTTGCCTTGCTTTCACTTAATTTCTGCATGAACCTATTGTAAATGTTTAAGAGAACTGTTTGAAAACATTCAACTGATTTTCCAACAACATTCGAATTTACTAGTATCTGCTATAAAATATAGTAACATGAAAATGTTTTCTTTGTTAATCAATAATTCGCAAGGGCATTTTTATGATTGCGTCAACAAAGTTCACGAAAAATGCAATCCATAATATATAGAGTTAATAAGCAGAAAGAACCAAGAAATCAATAAAATTCAAAAGGTCATTCTTCCAAGGATTTAAAAAATACACATTCATTTGCCTTGCTTTCACTTAATTTCTGCATGAGCCTATTGTAGATGTTCAAGATAACTGTTTGAAAACATTCAACTGATGTTCCAACAAAATTCGAATTCATGAGTTAACAATACATGTACTCTTTAAAAAAACACAATGCCTGTCCACCATATCTTCATAGTGACTGTAACAGTAATTTTGTTACACGCATCGTCCTGCTATTCCGTCGCAACATTTAACAGAAACAGGACAGGAATTGTATTTTCGACATATCGGCATGATTTATCAGACGGTTGGAAAAGGTATTCGTTGGAAGATATGAAGACGATGATGAAGGTTATATCAAATGGATTTTCGAAAATTATTACATTCAACTCTGCTGCAGGTAACCTTTTATGATAATAATGTATAAAGGAAAGTTGACATCTGAAGATATAATATATATCGACTCATTATTTTTCAGAGTTTCCTATCCATCAGTCACACAGCCAGCATTTTTCTCAAGTTCATCCAGCAGAAGCCGCTGCGTTAGTAAATAAAGAAATGTCTGAGATTCCTGAATATGACCCACTTTCAATGTACCTTGGCATTCATGTACACTCTCAACTCCCGCAACTAACCACAGAGATCAACTTTGTTAGGAAATCAATTGACATTGCCAACAAGACTTTTCCTGGAACC
>JAHZMV010005212.1:0-14601 GCA_027743765.1 Coecobrya sp. COE2 | reverse complement strand
ATTCTCCGGAAAGTCATATTTCCGTTGCATGGAGGCTCCATAAACAGATTCCTGAATCTATAATTTTGGATCAAGTAAGCAGCAACAGAATCATGCCCAAAAACAGCACTAATTTCAATAGATTTCACATAAATGTTATAACGTTATGTTTATTCTATATTCAATTTTCATACATACGTAAATGATTGAATGTTAATATTTATCTGATTGTTTGTTTAGATCGTTCCGTTGTTGACAAGTGGTACAAAAGCAATGACAAAGAATCCCTTCAAATTGCAAGAAGTCTAATTAGAGAGGAAGGCTTATTATGCGGTGGCAGCTCAGGATCAGCAATGAGCTGTGCTTTGAAAGCGATTGAAGACGCAGGTTTAAAAGAAGGCCAAGTTTGTGTGGTAGTACTTCCCGATGGAGTGAGGAACTATATGACAAAATTCTTATCCGACAATTGGATGATGGAAAGGGATTTGCTCCCTGAAAAGGAAATCATTGATCAGTATTGGTGGTGGGACACTACTGTAGCGTCACTGCGGTTGGAAGCACCACTGACAATCCTTCCCGACGTCCCCGTACAGGAAGCCATTGACTTGATGAAAAAGAAAGGATTTGATCAGATGCCAGTTGTTGATGCAAATGGGTAATTAATTAATTAATTATCTATATTGCGCCATACTTGCATACAAAATTCAATAACGTAAAAATATTTTTGTGATTCCAGTGTCATCCTTGGAATGGTCACTCTGGGAAGTTTGATTGCACGAGTCATCTCAAAGAAGATTGCGTATAAAGATCCCGTGGAGGATGCCTTGTACAGACAGTTTAAGAAGGTGTCTTTGAATATGCCGTTGGGCAAGCTGATTAATTTACTGCATACCCATCATTTTGCTCTCGTGACACATTCCCAAATACAGTGTAAGTTTTTACTAGCTACTTATTACTTATTTTGTCATTCATGCCTTTAATTAAAAATGCACAACTTTGATCATTAAATCTACTATTCATTTTTTTCAGATGGTGGAGCAGAAAGAGATGAGAAGACAAAGGAAGTTATTATTGGAATCGTTACGCAAATTGACTTGCTGCACTACATTTCCAGTGTCGAAGAAGCTCGCCACAGATAAGCGCCAAGTGTCAGCTACCGCCTTCTTGTACTTTCTACAAGCTGGTGTACAAATACCTAAGACGTTATAATAATTACCTTCTCGTTGATGATTTGTTTAATTTTTGTTACACTTAAAATGTTAACTGTCCGGTATATTTTTGTCTTTAAACCAAGACTAATAGTAATAGTGATCAGTACATAAAAATAAATTCTTTTTAGTATTGTTTCGTTTACTCTATGAATCAAATAATTTATTCTGCGTTTATGATTGATTTCTCTATAAATAGTTAGCATGGTCAGAAGAAGTAAATTGCGTAGCACGATATTTGAGAGTAGTCTATATGTAATATTCGATAATAAAATAGCAAATCATAAACATGCATAAATTAAATTACTCTTGAATGGAATTTTGACAATCACGGAGCTATCGTATTGTATAATAATATTTTATAACTTGGATTTACTGTTAAATTCCAAGCTAAAACTTGTGAGGTTTTTTTACGAATCTTCATGTCCGGAATTCTTGGCCATTGCTTCACGATCCCCAATGAATACATTAGGGTTAAGCTTAGGATCAAAACCGTCATCGTATTCTTCATTTCTGCCGAACAGAATCATAAACATGACAATTAAAACAAGGATTGTCACAATAGCATAGATTATAGTTCGCCTTCGTGTCTTTCTTCTATTGGAAGCAGGATTCGCATTTCTGTAATTTCAACAAAAATACAATAAGAGCCAATTAAATTAAATACGCCTACAATCTGTAATGTTATATTCAAACATACAACATAACGTATTTAAAGCTTACTTTAACCATCTAGATAATGCCTCAAAAGGTGACTTCCTTCTATACTTATGTTCATCCTCATCAAATAAAAGTGGCATCTCATAATCATATTTAGTGACTGGCTTTCTTGGGTTTGGATTCGGGGACGCATCAACTAAATAATTATTTAATGCGATTAACCAAAAACCGTGTCTAAATGTTTGGAACGCTTTTGGAAACGAAATATTTTACTCACCAACAGATATGTCACTATAATACGATTTTGGCGACGACGGCGATGGAGTGTAGCCACTATGATTTGATGCAAAGGAAGTTGATGGCTCCACATGATTGCCAGCATTCGCACTCAAATTATTCTTCATCACAGATGATGACACGTGAGTACCAGGTGTCATACCAGAATATACCGTGGTTGATGGTGAAGCAATTTCAGAATTATCATATCGTGTAATCTCGGAATCCTAAAAAGATGAATTAAATGTCTCATAATTTACATGGCCAAAAAGGTTCTTAGGCTTATGTGAAATTGATAAAAAATGACATACCATTCTGGAACTGTGCGGGGATCCTGAATGATTGTGAATGTTTTCCGCTGCACCAACACTTCCATTTGTTAAAATATCTTTAGAAGCCATTCCGACATCGTCATCCATCTAAAAATGTTTCAAAAATAAATAATTGCCTTTCAGTTTTCCTTGTGGAAATGATCTTTATATTAACAAAACCACGAATGATTTTATTACCAATGACAGGCCCAAGCCAGCTCTGGCCCAATTTACATCGCCCATTTTATTCCTTAGTGCGTCAGCGATGGGGGATATTTGATTCAGTGCTGGAAACAGACACATTCTCTGACATACTGGGCACGTATAACCTGCTGGAGCAGTGGTGGCAGGTAATGATCGGGCCCATTTATCCAGACACGCCCAATGCACAATATCTACAAAAAATTGGGAATCAAAATAAATTAATTCAAAAATATCTCTGACATAGTCAATTATAATTTAAAACGATATCTTACGGAAACATAACAGCCTAATTGTTTCTCCATTGACAAGATCATCACTACATAAGGAGCATTTCGGAGAGAAAACGGAATCCGTTATCCAGTTTCGATACGTATCCACCACGCACTAAAATACAAAATTAACAAATTCATTAGCAAAAACAACATACCACCACCGCACATCGCAAACTATAAATTCGATACTACGACAATACACAAAATAATTATAATTTTAATTCTCCTCACCTTGGGATGATTTTGCATCAAACAATGCTCGCAAACATTGACCCGATGCTCATAACAAAATATATTGGTAACCTTCCTTTGCGGACACTTACACAACCCCATTTTTAACAATCAAGCTAATTAGCTTACAACGCAGTTTAATAAAAAAAATTTCAGAGAGTACTACTTTTACTACTAATCTTCATTAATTATTGCAAATTGCAGTTAAAAATCTTTTCACCCTTTTCGGGTGCATTCAGTCAATTCTAACTCCAATCAAACCCAGCAATCACCACACCTAATCTATTCCACCACCATTAACCTTCCTTAATTGCTTCTCTAATTAGCATGCAATCAAATTACTTCCCGTTTTACCATCTCTCATTTCATCTCATCAATTATTCTTCTCCAGTCCTTCTCTCTTTCATAAAAAATAACTAAGCCCGTTATATAATTAAAATAATTCACTTGACCAATTTAAATCCAGTAATTAAACTAATGATTGCTCCTCAAACACACTAATTGTACATCCTAAACTACGTATAATTAAAAATACTTTAAAAATCAGCTGGTCAGCTGGTGGAAGGTAACATCTTTAATTGATTTTTTTTAAATAACTCGCTCTGTCACTGCGATTATATAAGACACGTCAATCGTTAACTGTTTTCAAGAGCACTCTAATTTACAAAACTGCACAATTAAATTGAGTTACTAGTTTAATTACAATTAAAATGTCATTTCCTCAAAAAAACAAGTGTGGTGATGACGCGAAAGAGGAAGTACGGAAGGCTTACAAGTAAATCTGTTTATATTTATAGGAGGTTTGAAAGTGACACGTCGAAAGCAGTAAACCCGCTGCGGTGAATGGTTGCCGGAGACGCAGTTTTGGAAAGGATTCCTAGCTGTCGCTACACAAAAATTTGGGATTTTCGCTGTCTTTCTCAGGCGAGAGGTGTGAAGGTTGTGAACAAAGGATTCTACGACGCATTTTTTGTACACGAGCAACTTTGGGGAAAACTTTATTTTCTTGGAAAAACCTCTTTAATTATGATTGTATTATTATAGCTTTGATGAACATGTTTAATTGTAATTTAATTAAGAACCCTTTTATATAAGACCGAAATCATATGAATGGTGTAGTCTAGTTATGTATGAATGTGTGTATATGGGATGCAATTAAATTAAATGGAGTTATTAATATGATTACTATTTTGAGTGTATGCAATTAAGTTTATATAACCTTTGTTTATAAAACAGTATGATCTCTGGTTAAAATGGGATATAAAGACTTGCAACACATAAGCACATCTTTTTATGTAGAATGTGGTGGCTTGGGATTCCTTGGAAAATGAGACGCGTTTCGAATGAGCACGGAGTGGGAGCAGGTAAAGTGACTGCATTGCAGGTTTTCATGAAAATGTCTTTCACTGTCACCTTTCTTTCTGGTGGTGTCGGTAGTGATGCCATCGTTTCCAGACTTTCCATTAAAAATGTTCCAAGTTGGTGGTGTTGCCAATAGAATAAAGTGAGGTGTTGTCCTTGTCACTTTTGATTTGATGGAATAAAAAAACCAGGAAGAGGTGAGCCAAGTCGGTGATGGGATAAACGTGTTCTCTAGAAAGCTTGATGAATGATGTCATTCTTTGATTTTGTGTAACTGAAGTAATGAACTTCCGACTGTTATCTCCCCGATGGTGGGGATTGCTGTTGCTACTTTTAAGTTTAATGACAAGGAATCTTGCCTCTGGTGGTGGATTTGATAAGAGAAATAATTTCAATGATACTGATGACAAAGCAGCACTGGGAGGAAAGACAGCACCTCACCAAGATCAACCTTCAGTTAAAACAACCAAGATGAGCACCTTCAATGAAATAATCAAAGACCATTTCTTAAGGCGAAGGAAAAGACAAGATGACCCTGTGACCGATCCGTTAATTGCAGCGTGTAAAAATGTCAGCCCACGTAATTCCAATCCATTGAGATGTTATCATTGTGTTTCAAACACCAAGAAAGATAAGGAACCAATGTGTGACCACAAGCTGTGGAAATATCTGAAACATAGCGAGAAAGCACGGTTAAGGTAGCAAATCAGAATTTTTGCTCAATTTCTGCTTCAGTTACACTTAAAAATAACTTAAAAGTTCCATGTGACATGTGGTTTTATAACAGAGAGACCTGTGACCACGAGGGCACATTTTGTGTCAAGATTGTCCAACAAAAACTGGGTGAAAGAATTACAACTCGGGGATGTTTTGGTGACAGTATTGCTGGTCCCAACAGGACAAAAATTGCTTCTTCGATCGGGATGCATGATCTTCAATAAAAAAGGCTACCGAACTACTCTCTGTTTGTGTGACAGTGATTTTTGCAATGATGCTCCAACAACCTTTAATATTACCTGTTTCAGTTTATGCCTCGTGTTTACTATTGTTTTGCGTTGGTTTGGTTAGTAAAGAAATTACATGAAATTAGTTTTATATTACTTTTTTTCCTGTACAAATATTTATTCATGAGTCTATTTAGGTAACTAATTATTCCAAAAGTACATAAATGATGAGGTTTATACAACTTACAAAGAGATTTTTTGTCTAGGTACGTAATAATATCTGTAATGTAGAAGTACGTCAGTGTTCTTTTTTCTCCTAAGGCATTATTGTTAAAGCAAATAGAAAAATTTAGTGTTGTTACCCTTGTGAATATGTAGTAGTAAAAGTTACACAGAATAAACTTCACATTCAGAGAGAAGACATTTTTACATTTAGTCTAAAATGTAAACCCAACTCCCTTGCCCTCTGCAAACATTATACTCTCACGGAGAGAAAATAGCGTAGATTTTTATGCATATCTTTCGAGTTTCCGAGGTAGAAGAGAAGTAAGTCAGAGAGTACTCTAGCTCACAAACTTACTAACATACATGGAGTAAAAAAAGTTTTAAAACTGTAATAACGTGCCTCAGTCACAGTTTTAACCCTATTCCACACAGATTCCACCGATCTACTTACCAGCGTTACTTAACATAATAAAAATTTTAGCTGTACGGGGATGGGGACTACTACTACTGGGGTGACACTGCGTAACACAATATGGTGTGACTCTAGCACATGAATAATGTATCAAAGACAGTGTTTTAATGTTATTCTAATTTCTTAAAAATACAGCAATACCAAAATGTTGACAGTTTATGTTTACGGGAAACGGGAAAGTTGTCAGAAGGAAAACGTGTTCTGAAATGTTGTTCGCATACAGCGAGGACGTAAATACATCTCTCTTATCATCAAATTGAAAAGTTATCTTGAGCGAATTGCAGACACGGCCAGTCATGGCACCATCATTACAACATCAGCGATGGTACAACAGTTGTATCAACAATATCAACCTCCAAAGCATATTATAAGCAGTTGTCGACTATTTTGTTGTAGTATATTACGCATTGTTACATAACATACATAACTCAGCAGCACACACGTTATAAGTAAAATTGTGAAAAACTTTTTAGCGTTTTCCGAACGGAGGGATTTTGTCGTACGTCCCGTATATAAGTTTACGTTACGCGATGAACATTAGGCAGGCTCGTTATGCGGTGGGTTCTTGAGTTTTCCTCTCGTACATTAAACGATGTGGCGGTGGTGTGTGGTACGAGGATATATTTACAAGTTTGGAGGCATGTGTGCGTTAGCCGTGATACATGAATACGTCCTTCCGGAGGAGTAAAACACGTTTTGTGTATTCAAAAAAAGCAATGTGTATGCTCCGCAGACAGAAGGAGACACACAAGTAAACTTTTTGCTGGTTGGGCTTTGGGACGATAATGTTGGGAATTGGAAGAAAGAATCAGAGACTTTTTGTGTTTTATGTATGCACGCGAGCCAGGAAACTGGCTCATGTGATGTTCAAGATAGATACAGATTCACTAGACAGATCTAAATCCATAGCCATTCTGGTCGTTGTTATCATGAGCGGTAAAGTAAATGAAGAAGGTCTACCTTATATATGACCAACTGCATATATAAGCAGTTTGAGTTCCGCCGACACAGATTTTTCTTCATCTTGTTGTCGTTCTATCTATATATTACCTCGTTTTTCGTGATCTCCAGTAGATCTTCACTCAGTTTCAGCTTTAGTCTACACACCCTCACCACACTTTCAGTCGATTTTCCTCCCCTCACGAATGGACACATTATTCTTTACACAATCGCATGTCTTTAAATAGAATATAGAGGTGGCCGAAGGAGTTTCTTTCTTGAAATTGTGCTGCCACATTCTTATTTTTACACATATAGCTTATTTACGGAAAAGGTTTAATTTTCTATGCTAACTGGGTAATTTTCATAATTCGTTTTGGTCGAGCTGTTAACTTTTGATTTAATCATTTTAATCCATTTTTAAACAACCTCAGTAAAGTAACAACTTTACATACAGATTATGTTGTGCTGTTGCTAGTTCGTTATCAAAGGGCATGTATAGGGGCAGGTATATATAAAAATATATTTCGTGTTAGTCGGCAGTTTGCGTGTAGAGAAGTTCAAACATGACACAAGTATAAACTCCCCATTGGAAAACTTCTACTCAGTAAATCTGTAATATTGGGATTGAATTTTATCTGAAACGTGCTACTTTTCACTCCTACTCGAAGTTCCTTCTGCTTTTGTACTTTTAGTAACAAGATTAATCTTACATGTTATGTGGTTTCGTGTCCTTCAAGGTTTCCTCTGGGAAAGCCACAAGCGCGGTATATCCGTATGAGTCCTAATAAACTTTAATAAGGCAGCACATGGAATATTATTGTACTAATCATGCCGTCAAATTTAGCACCAGAAATAATCGTAACAGTGCAAAATCCAGACCCGGATCAGTGTGACACAACTTCAGGGTCTCTGGAGAGTGAGGATTGTGGCAATAACAACAAGAGCACAAACGATGTTACGAGATCTACAAGGTTGAAAACGGGTAATGATGATGCGGGCGAAGTGGACGTACCTACATCAAAGGACGAAATAGTCTCCAAAGCGAAACTTAAAACTAAGCACCATCATCGCAGCAACAAAATGCATCTCACCCGAAAAGATTCAAAATCTACCATCACAACAGCCATTGACATGGTAGAGGGGAAACCGAGACTGTGGGTCAGCCCAAGAAAATCAGCTTCTGCAGTCCGGGTACAAGTAACTCTTCATCGACCACTTAACTGGCAAGTTGTTTCTGCAGCGTCCTCGTCCACAGGCTCCATTCCTACAAAAATTGTAAAGCAATCTAGCTCATCTAGCAAATCAACAACGGTCACTCATTCTCATTGTTTGTCACAGTCCGAATCCCTTTCATTTTCAATTTCTCCATCTGCATCAATACTGTCTGCTCCAAATAAGTGGCACAGTCGTAGCAATTTTCTTCAACAACGAAAAGGAAAAGTTCGATTTACCGAATTACCTAGATCTCGTCTTGGCAAACACATTGAAAAAATCGAAAATAAGGAACGAGGAAACAACCTTTCGGAGCCATTGTGCTCCTGTCCCTGTGCATTTTCAGACTACATTTGCGAAGGAGACAATAATGATGATGGAATATATTTAAGCAGGTCAGTCTTCAATACAACAGGAAAATTCTCCTTGTCGCCATCAGCCATTCTCATGACAGAGAATGCTAATGACGATCATAATAATGAGTGTGTGCATTATAGTGGTGTGGGAAGAAATGTTATTTGCAATGCCAAAGGAATCCAATATCGACGGAAAAAATCGCGAAGTGCTAGTACGAGACGACGTGCTGCTTCTTACCATGACGGGGATCGCCACAGGTTGGATCCTACTAGCTCGTCGTCATCAGATAACGAAGGTAATGCATAACATGCCATTAAAATATTTTCATAGTAAATAGCTAACAAAACAAGCATCATGCGAATTTTCTGGTCATGGGCAATTAGTAGCATGGATAAAGACTTTCACATTTCCTGGTAGTGTACATCATTGTATTTTGCTTATAGATATACTCTATGAATTTCATAATGCAAACGAAGGTTCATCATTTAAAAAATACATTCCCGGAAGTATTAATGCATTTGCATAGTACACTGTAATATTATAGAGTAGGTCAATAGAATTCATAACCCTACACTAACTCAACTGGTGAGGAGGATGCTAGCAGATGACAGAAAACCTCGAAATCGTTCCAAATATTCGAATTGAAGGTGAAGCTTAGACTGAAAGAAGAAAGTAATCTATCTTGTGAACAGCAGATTTACATTATATACCTATTGTATATATTGCATATTATGTACACATTTACTTTATAGAGTTATACTACATATCATCATGTCCCAACCACGAAAGTCTTCTTTCTGCATCTATATTATTGGTAAAAAAAGAAAAATATTGGAAGCCATGTGCTTGAATTTCATCGTAAGTCATCCGTAAAATCGAGAAAAAATGTTTGTAAACGAAAGTAAAAATATCATAATGATGTAGTATGTATTTGCAGCCCAATAATACATTATAATATGTACTAATGTCTGCATTCAACATTCTACTTTTTCCTCCACACGCCTCCATTCGNAAAAAAAGAAAAATATTGGAAGCCATGTGCTTGAATTTCATCGTAAGTCATCCGTAAAATCGAGAAAAAATGTTTGTAAACGAAAGTAAAAATATCATAATGATGTAGTATGTATTTGCAGCCCAATAATACATTATAATATGTACTAATGTCTGCATTCAACATTCTACTTTTTCCTCCACACGCCTCCATTCGTCATAGTCATAGCCCAGCAATAACAAACTATTTACTGTGTTTCGGGTATGTATGCGTTTAAAAAAGTCATATACTTTTACTGCACAAACACAGTTACACATTTCTCTCATTCAACTTTTTTTCTCTTTTAAAAACATGCTTATCCAATGAGGCTGTATACATAGTATAAATAAAGCTTGAAAGAACAGACAAAAAAGAAGATTGGTATTCTTTTTCTAAATAACCCACTCTTAATGATGTCCTGTTGTGTTATATAGACATATCCTTATCTCATTCTTTCTGAATTTCACGTTGGAATGTGTTTTTTCAAGTTTGTTTTCTACTGTCAGTTACTCGGCCTCGTGCCAAGTTGACTTTACTTATATCTTTTTAAATGTAATGTATCCACATAAAATGCCATGAAAATAATGTAGTTTTTTTTTTCTTTTATAACCCTTTGCCGGTATTCTCATTTTATTGGGGTTTCCCAAGTTGGATTTGTACAGTTGATGTCCCAACTGACATTCTATTTATTTTCCTGCACATTAAAACAGACTGCTAATATATGCTCTATTTTTCCCTTCTGATACAGTGTACGTATTATATTATTAACCGAATTACGGTTATAGTCTGATTGCCGTATAGCTGAAGAGGCTGTTGATGTGACACGATAGTTTTGTAACAGAAATAAATGTGTCTCCACTTCATGCGTAGTGTAAAGCATTACAACGTGTTATATGTGTGATCTGTAGTCCTTACTCCCACGGATGCAGAAACACCGTCTGTTGCTGCTTTTCTACATTTATGTTCGCAGGCACGTAAACATCGGCATTTTTTGATGAAATCTAATGTAATGTAATGTGTTATATCAAATGAATACGTGCTTATTCGCCAAAATTTATTGTAAAAATACCAAAACTAAAGTGCCATTTGTGTGGGATGAGGTGAAGACCCCGTGAAATTGGTGACTCATATAATTAAAATTTTTATTTTTCCATGTACCTTCTTTTTATAGGATCATTAAGATCAATAAGTTTGCTCAAAATATCTTCACTATAAATTGATGACAGTCATCAGACAGAGGAAGGCAAAAGGACAATACATGATGGAAGAAGCGACATTGCGAAACAAGAAAGTGTAACCTCGTGGGATGAAAGAGAATGAATTTTTTTGTTGGAAAGTATTTTGCATGAGCTGTAGAACAAATTGCGGTAATAAATCTAGAAAAACAAGTGTGCATTACTTTCGAGTGCAGAAATGGTTTCTAATTTAACGTTGATCACTGAGAAGCACAGTAAGCTATTGAGATTCTTTGGAAAGTAGTCAGAAGCAAGAAATCTTCTTAACTGAACAACAAAAATTGCTAATCAGTAGTGGTATTTATTTATTGTAACTCGCATGCCATTACAAAAGACGGCCTCGATTTCATCTACTTATTGAATCCGAACATGTGGGTATACTAAAGAAGAAATCAAGAAGAAAGGAATTGACATGCCTTTCACCAGACCTATTATATTATCTTTTCAATACCAGACGATGAAAACCTTTACATATCAAACGATAGTGAATATATTTTAATGAAGCCAAAAGTGTGAGCAGTGATTTTTATTTTTGCAAATTTTATAAACACTTGTCAATATTTAGAGTTAGAACGTTGTATATATAGCATTATAATCCCACCAACCTTTTTCTGATTAGCTAGTTCAAATAGCTGATACAGTTACAAACAGAGGGATAATTATTCATAAATGCACAGTTTACTACTACAGACTCTGCATTCTACTGTTTTGTTTCATTTATTCATTAAGGAAACGAGAGAAATATGAGATCATTGTGCTAGTTCCAAGAGATGTGGAGATTAGGGAGGCGCGCCTCATTATCGTAGCGGCATGGGTGTATGTATCATACAATTTCATTGAAATACCTAGACAAGATACTCTAATGCTATGGAGTATGTAACTGCGTGCTACTTTACAATTAGATTTAGCGATAAATGAAATAAATCAGCCTATTCTATATTCTTTGCGCATACTATTTGTAAATTGAATGGTGTGATTTTCATGGATGTAACCATTTATTATGAAGCAATAAGTGCAAAAAGCAATACCCTGTTTGAATACTTTACATCATACCATGTCCCATAAGAAGTTTGTTATGATATAAATAAGTGAAAATGCCTATATATTCCCCAATTCCCCATTTTCAAGTTGAAACTTTGGCTGAAGTCACACGAGGCTATAAAACTTTTTTGTATACAAATGTCCCGATGAGAAGAAAGTTTAAAAGCATGACAAGTGTAACATTCGACATTTTTCTTTTATATTATGAAACGTAAAAGTGGCAATTCTGTTCGAGCACAGGTTGCATTCTCAACGGTATGCAGGTGGTATGCATACATATCTATATGGACCATAAATTCGGCATATATCTCAATTAGGGATTGAACACTGTGAGAGGCGAGCTTAACTTGGCTCTGACATCCTTTTCGCCAAACAAACGAGCGAGTCGTGCTTGGGATTGCAATGCATCTAAAAGCTTGTGTTTTACCGAAAATATTCAAGGTTAGTCGAAGGTCACCAATGGATTTATTTTTTAAATGTATGTAACTGATCCATTTTATACGTAACGTTTTACCGTTACCGTAATTTCCCCCAGCAGCTATAAGTATACTTTCATTTTTCTCATTTTTTCTTTGCATATTTTGGTGAAAGTTTAAAAATCACATGGAATTTCTAGTAAACAGCACACGCAGCTAGTAAACAGTATCCTGATTTTCTAGATGAACAACACTTCACAAAAATAACTTGCAGAGTGAAGGAAAATCTTATCGAGCATCGAAAGGATTTACACTTAGCCATAGTATGTATATAGACCAAGCTTGTTTTCAAAATTAAAACCAGCCAACTCTAAATATAGACCTCTGTTAGTGTAGTAAATTATACGTGAAGAAAGAAGAGTACATTTATCTAAGTAAAATTTATCTGACATCCTTGTAATTCAAGTCACTTACACTGCGAATACACAATTTCGTACAAAATATTAAGCTTAATTTATGGGAAAGGCTTAGGCGAGAGCAGGGCTGGGAGGGACTGCTACCGATGCAGAATTTTGAGAAGATTTAAGACAAGGCTAACAATCAAAGGTTGTACACAGGCTACAAACATGAGATGCCTAACACAGCATCGTGTTACTTTATTAAAAGGTGATAGTATTGGAAAACGTAGGGTTTAGAACTTTGGATAGATCCAGTCCTCGTCCGGTCATGCATGTCGGTATTTTTCATAAGTTGGCAAACAAGATTTAAAGAACAAAAATCTCTTCCTGTCTGTACAAAAAGAACAGCGCACAAAAGCGGAGAAAGTAAAGGAAGTCTTGCTTGTCTATCGCATGAATAATCCCTTGTAGTCCTTTCAGTAAAGTACTAGTAAACGTGATTTATTGTCATCTCTCGCTCACTCCGGGATACTTATCATTTTCACCCTTACAATCAGCAGGAAAACGGAGGTAAAATAGACATACTGAAAATTTATTGCGATGCTCTTGTGATTATTTGCCCTTAGATTTTATCGTACATTTATTGATTTATTCTTAACACATTGAATATCTTTATTTATAAGTACAATATGTAGTATTTTTCAATAGCTAGTTTACTTTTCGTCCTTGGTAGTCAGTTTATATCTTGACGGGATTCAACATTAGGTATATGATTTGCTTATATTTTGTCAGCTGCAATTGTCGGGTAATGCACGAGAAAGATTTGTCAAGTTTTATCTTGCATCATCTATTTTAGTGCAATAAGTTATAAGTAGTAATACATACACGTTTCACTTACAAGAAGAATGTTAATGAAAGCAATCCTTTCGATCCTTTGTTTCGCGGTTCAAATATAGCGGAGTCAGTGTCAGATTGACTGGCATAGCCTTGTACATTCATGTGATCATGAACAGTTTATCTAATAGGATACCTAAGTACATACATCTGGAATCAAGCGAGCGAGCATTACAAATTATACATAGCATCGATGGTTAATAAAAATGTGGGTCTGCAATGCACAATGTGAACTATTTTGCAATTTGTAGCTAACAGATTGTATGTATTTTGCCCAAGTACATTTCTTTTAATCCGATAGTATTTACGATGAAACATGAATGTCAATTGCATAAGTTTCTTGAATGCACATCTTTATAATTCATGGTCATACTTTCCATAAAATTAGCAGGGCTGGGGTTATGTAATCCTTGGAGACCCGAACAACCAAACCACGAGTTATCAACGTTTACTACACGTGTTGGTGTCCACGAGTTCACATGTATAACCCGTCTACATTTGGGCTATTTTTGGTGGACATTTGAGGGTTATTGTCCATCTACATTACGTCGATAACTCGTTGATAACACGTGATTTAAAAAATTAATTAAACGTAAAATTCCTGCACTGTTTACCCTTTTTTAGTTATTTTGTGGTCATTTAATTGTTTTAAGAATGATGTTTATTTAACTAATGCGTCAATGAATTTAAATAGTTAACTTAACCTAAATTCTAATTAAGCTAAATTTAGTTTATGAGATTACTCACCAACATAGGGATAATTTCATTCATGTCATCCATATTACATCAATTAACCACCAAATGTTAACAACTAACTCTCAATGAACATCATTTCACTCAGAATTGGAGTACACCCATCTGTAGATATATTTTGAAGTGACTTGCAAGGTTTCTTGCATTTATTTTTTAAAGTGGCGGTCAGAATGATGTTC
>JAHZMV010005210.1:0-27195 GCA_027743765.1 Coecobrya sp. COE2 | reverse complement strand
AAAAAATGTTTTGTACGTAAAATGTTAATAAATATAGATCGCTGGACATTTCCTTTCAAACAGGTTATCACCCATCATAAATCCACAAAATATGCTTGTGTGCATAATACTTCATCATTCTATATGAACATGACGATAACAAGCTGAATTTGCTTGAGAAGAGCTCATGAGGATGATTATGAAGATGATGATGATCATGACTCCTGCTTATTACACTATACAAAGAGCTGAAACATTTCGTTATGACAAACGGGCAATTACACATAAATCAGCAGCAGTGGAGTGGGAAAAATATTAAACAAGGTACAGAAATACGCTGCTGTGTTATGTGTAAAGTAGGCAGTGGAATTAGTTAGGTGAGGATAGGGTCGCTATTTAGTTTATGTTGTGCATGCCTATGCTTATAACGAAGTATTTTTTTGCAGAGCACGACCAAAACAACTCTCTCCGACTCCAGACCTGGACCATCCAAAACAATTATTCATCCTGATGTTTTTATAATCATATGAATGAATACCAATAATAACCAAGTAGCTCAAACGCCAAAAGGTTAAAATTCTCATTACCTTACGGATGCTTAATAAAACTGTGATTTTGTGCAGCAATCAAAAATTTAATGTTGATAAGGGAATTTCAACAATCAAACAAAAAATCACTTTGCCTAAGCACAAAACGTGTCTGTTTAAGTCAGGACACATAGTTGTTGTAGTAAAATCCTATAACAGCAAAGGAACAAGTAAAGTAAATCATCCGCAAAGATTTTCAATCATGATACATTCTTTTCTAAAACAAGATGCTTGTATACACAAGCGAGGCATGTCTCGCAATGTGTTCTCCAGTATCCACAAGGGAAAACTCGTCTCCATCATGCATATATGCATGTCATAACAGCACTCCCAAATGGACAATGCCCATCACGCATCTTATAAAACCAATAAAAAACTAGATTGAAAATTCCATTCTAATGCAACTGCCTTCTTGTCTCGGCATGTTTTCTTGCATCCCTCTTCCCTTCTCTCTGTCGCGTTCCCTCCTCACTCGTTGCTCTTTTGATACTTAACAGCAAACACTTTCCGAGGTAAAAAAACGTCTCTGTGAGTGTAGATAGTATACTTATGCTTCTGCAAGGTGCTTTAACAGGGAAATGAGTAGCATCAATACGAAAGAATTGAGTGAGTTTGTCTAACTAGCGAGAAAATAGATATCTGAAAGTTTTTACACCGTTTCTCTCTGTGGCAAATACATACATACATTCTGCCTATATCAATATGCCAAACAACTCCAGAAAAATGAGATGATGAGGTTGCTAGCGGTGCTGACGACGACGATCATCATCTTAACAATGCACTTGACTTTATGCTTTTCTTTTTCATCACGGTCTTTCCAGCGTTGTCAAAATGCATTAGGAATAAATTCTCAGTTAGACTCCATGCATGAAAAAAGAGGTAAAGCAGGAGTGAAGTGCAAGAGTGAGCGAGCAAGCAAGAACAAAGTAGAGTTATATTTTATCTTCTCAGCTAACTTGTAATAGTGGGATCTAAAAGTAAAATGCCAATATGCATTATAAATAAATATATATGTGCTAAGTGGACTGATAGCTTCTGCCGTTCCGTTTGTTGATGCGTACTTGTTTGTAGTAAATGTAGTAGTAGAAGTATTTTTGTGACGGTATACAGTATGTACATGTATTAAAATATACATGTATCTGGCACTCCAATAATAATGTTTATAAGTAGCCAACTATAGCTTTCTTCTTATATATCTTAACTCCTCCAGTTCTTGTCCTATATATAGAATGTACATTTGCGACTGGTTACCGATTAGCTTGATCAAGTATTTTTTATCCATTATGGATTGAAAAAAGATCTTTTAAATTCACAAGTTTTTATATGCTCATAACGTAGACACTCAAAGCTTTTCGATATTTCTGACTAGTTATAAAAGTAAATACGTAGGATAAATAATTTATTATGCGAGGTAGGGAAAGAAAGAGTGAAGAACTCAATCTCAACACAATCACACATGCATGCATAAAGGTTCCCTCTTATTCCGTATGCCCATGCCATTCACTTACAAAAGCTAGAAGTTTGCCTGAGGATTGTAAATATCAATTTATACCAATCATTTGTGTAAATAGTACAAGATTAATACGTAAATGTAATAACAACAGCGGTCATGTGATTAGGGTACTGTTGAAAATCCAAATATATACTGATGACAAATTAAGTAGCCAGATAAATCTAGTTACTGAATTCCAAATTCTAAATGTAAAACTAAACATCTTAAGGAAATTAATTACAAATTTTATATTTACCACACATGTCTGTTATGTAACATTGGAAAGGCAATGATAGGAGAGTATTGATAGGTTGATAATACTTTGATGTGTAAATTTACATTTTTACAGCGTAGTAAAAGTGGTTGCCCAGTTAAAGTTAGTACATACTCCAGAACAATGCTGATAACAAGGCAATCAAGGTAAACTGAATCACGAGCAGCAAGATATGGATACATAATAATAAACGTGTATACACCTGCTATCACTATAATCGAAGCATAATATGTGCATGTATGCGAATAAAGGAGCATCATATAATTCATATACTTTAGCAGGTAGTATAATTGGAGGACCTGCTGTAGATATGAACAACATAACGTGTAATGTATACATCGGCCACGGTATGCAAGATGGTGTTGAGTTTATGGCGAAGTAGTTTCCTGCGGTGCCATTTTCCTGGCAAAGAGAAACGGTGCAGTATGCAATTAATTAGACATATAACTCTCAATCACTTGAGATTCATCGCATTCTCGCTCCTCAGTAACGAGACAAGAAAACATAAAACTAAACATGCCAGCTACATAAATATCTTCGTTTTGATGGTGTGGATTTCAACTTTAAAAACAATGTATTGTTTGTGCATGCATGCACACACACAATGAAGACTGGATCTTCACCAGTTGTTCTGCTACTGATATGAAAGGGTTACAGGTATTGCTTGTGTTGATACACAAAAACGTGGATAGAATGATCGGATGCTAAATTATTTGCAAAATGGGGAAAAAGCATGATCTCTGAAGTAATCTCTATGCACATAGGCAACTTGTAACAGTACTACTGGCTTTGTTTTTCTGGTGCTCGCAAATCTGGCTTTGCATTTCCATAGAATGGTTTTACCTGATTGTTTGGAGTATTCGTAAGAGAACTAATCTGTCAGGAAGTTGATTGAGAACACAGGTGTGGTGTGTACCTAGCATTTATTTTTATTTGTGTGTAAATCCTTTCACTGACTTCAACGCTAAAAAACTACCTTACTAGAGAAATATTTAATTCCATTTTAAATAATCAGATCAGTTTTTTGTCTCCGCCGTATCGTAGAATTACAGACGGAGACAAATTATTTTTCCTTGAAGTCTGACTGTCTATACTAGCGTCGACGTGTAAAATCCCAACCACTGCACGGACTAGGGGCAGATGGTTGTGGTGACCACAAATATAAGCAAATAATAAGGAAACACCTTCGGTTCGTATTATCTTAATCTCTATGGTTTGTGTATGGAGTAGCGTAGTTTTGGCACCAAATGCTAAACCACAATATCTGTCAGGCCACACTCATCGTCATGCTGCAACAATAGTTTCAGCCTCACTGCTTAGCACGATTCCTGAAAACCAAATCTTAAAAAAATGAAGACGCTAGTCTGAAGTTTTGTGGTTATGAATTTTCAAGATCAGGAGCCAACGCACAAAGTTTAGGTTCATATTATAGTGATATGGAAAAGCAAATGTTTAGTAGATGAAGAAAACCTCCAAACACTTTACAAAAAGGCTTTTTTAAATTCTATTCAGCGAACCTGCCATGTAATAACTATTCGTCCCCCTTTCTACAAGATAACGCGCTTTCCGACTATCAGTGAAGTGGACAGTATTTTTTACTGTTTGTAAAAGAAACTCATTTGAAACAGATGAGCAATAATGGGTAAATCATCATATTAACATGAAGCATGAATGCGTACACTAATGTAAGTCATCATCATGTTCATGTTACGATTATCTTCTTTGCAAGCAGTTCCTCTACAAAAACATCCCGCTTTTCAATCCACTTAGTATTGCATCCATTTATTTGTTAGCATTTTTTCTACAAAACTGGTAAAATTTAACAGATCCCCAAGAGCAGAACAGACGGCTTGGCTGGAAATGAAAGAAATACAGCTAAAGCTGTATCACAAAATACACCGAGAGGAAGAAAAATTCTCACTGTGCTACGCATCATTCGTAACAAAATGATTCGGCTCAGATGTTTAGACAACACAAAACATACATACAATCAGGAAATGACGAGATATTTTACGGTGGCATAATACAAGCATAAGAGATTGAATACAGAATAGTACCGTGATCATCGCTTTCAAAAAGAAATACTGCATCTCAATGCAGAAGTGCAAGCATATTTCAAGTCTAAACGAAACAAAACCGGGGCTAAACATTAACACAGTTAACAAAAGTTTACTTGATTCTTTGATACCATTTCTTAAACTGTGTTGTGCATAGTATGCATGCATAATTTTGAAAGTTGCTACATAAAGCATTTTTAGAATTAAATCGCAATCCTTTTCTCCCCTTTCAAAATTTCTTTCGTTTTGTCCATTATTTATCCAATCGATTATGGTATCACTTGCCATGTGATCTTGCTTTTAAACATTACTGAGGTTACTTCCGCCCGCCGAGTCATATAGTTGCATTTAAAGCCATTTAATATCATGTCAGCTCGTCAATACGCACGATTTTTGTGGTCCATATCGACCAACTTTATTTTTTTACGTATAACCTCAAAACAAAATTCCCACCATATTTTCGTAACATTTGACAAGTAATAACAAAGCAGACCTTCCTTATATCATTGTTAATGACCTTGAAAATAGCTTGTTATTTTTAAATAGCTTCATCCAGTGGATTAAGTTGAATAATTTATTTAAACAACAAGCGACTGTGGTTTTAATTTTCCGCATTTAAGCATTTTTATCGTTTCCGTCCCACACTAATTTTTCAAATTAACAATTTAATATCGCTTTAAAACAACATTGTAGGATAAAATAAAGACGTTACCTTTCTAATTGACACGGAAGGTCGATTTTTGACCGACAAACGGTTCGTTTTATCATAAAAGTTAAAGGATTTTCCGCAGTATGACGATGATCTGACTACATACATACCTGGTCTTACATGAAAATGCACCATGCACCAATGCAATCGTAACCCTTACATGCTAGAAACGCTATTAGAATTAATTTTGTTATGAACGAATGTTTTGTGTTTCTAGCCTTGCATTCTTCTTGACATTTCAGTTCAGATAGCACCAATCAAGTGTGAGAAATTTGTTTCCTACGACTTGTACAATCCTGTGTTTTGACAATGAAATCAAAATAATTGGAAGAAGAGCACACGAAAACTAAGAGACGCAAAGGAAAAGAGACATGAATATTTTGTTATCGTTCAATTTATGTGAATGTATGTTCTGCATACACACACATTATTATCTAAATCAAATTTAGCTTTCAAGAATATCCACAGCTTGAAAAGAGTGTTTTCAAGGGTCATGAACGAATTATTCGTTATGATATCTATCTGTATAGTTACTTCCTAGATCAGAGGCCCAATTCATATCCAACGTAAATAAACAACGGCCATGAAACGTAAATTCAATCGATCTCAAGTATTTTTATTTATTTTTTTACCACATTCGGTTTTGAAATTGGAAAAATATAGAAATGATCAATATGGAAAGAGGGATTCTCGTCAAATCATTTACTCATAATACTTTAGAAATATCAACCCCAATGCAAAGTGCAATTGTTTGAGTAACAGGTGCCCCCAATTTAACAATGAAATGCAATTATCTAGCCGTTCTTAGTTGTCTTCGTGTTACCCTTTTCTTACTTTGTACGTTGAACAAGTTTTACCCATTTTTTGTTATATATATAGCAACTAATAATGTACACACATCAACTAGAATTATAAGCCCCATACAGTTCTTGCTTTTTCACACCTATCCCCTTACTACATACACGAAATACTTGTGCTCACTGTCCAAGTGTAAAATTTACAACCTGGATTTTAACTTGTATACTGGCCCAGCAGCCAGCCCTAGAGGCTTTTCCAGATCACCAGCAAATGGACCCTTAAAACCCTAAAACTAAAAAATTCCAATTTGAATCCGTCTGTCAAACTTTATCTTTTTTTCAGTCAGCATCAGCAACTTTTTGTTGTTACGTTGACTCTGCTTCACTCACGGAATGGGATGGATTAACTCTGCTCTGTTAAAAGTTTTTCTCCTACATCGATGGAGTCGTGGATGAAGTATAAAAAGTAGTCATTGCAATGAACATTTGAAACAACAATGTATTTCGATAAAGGTACTTCATCCGTCATGGTTCTTTCCTGTATTACACAAAATCTCGCTCAATCTTCTGCACTGTCAGCTACACATCAGCCTATTTTCCCGTTCGCTTGTCTTGTTGTCTGTTGTATTTGTATAAACCTGACCAACCATCGTCATTTTCTCTGCAGAGACATTATCAAACCCCGTGAAATCTAACTGATGGATTTTTGTATGCTGTACATTTTCTGCCCATTTTTATGTTCTAACTGTTACAAAATATAAAATTAAATACTTATTTCTGTCATTGTTTTAACCCTAACTTTGTCAGTTTTTCTTTTATATTCGTCAAATCGCTCAATTTAATATCCGTGTTCACTTGAACGCACCAAACCCAACCAATGAGGTTTCGCAGAAATCAACTAATAGCATTTTCACCTCATTGATTCTAAAAATAACCGTTGTTCAGTCATGTGATAAATTATATTGTTTTCTTGTCATAAAAATTGACTGTATATAACCATTTATTATACATACTGTGAACGCTGAAGAAATCAACAAGCTATAAATTAAAATTTCACAAACGAGAGAACCATGCAATCCTTTACTAAACATGTTTGCACGGTTTCTTGTCATAACCGCAACTTGAAATCATCACAGGTACATACTTACTACAGCATTAACTATGCTTAAATAAACACTTTGTAAATAGTTGGATCATCTTGTGTGGCTAATGAGGTGAGATTGCATAAGGTTGAATATGTCGTCTAGTCTTATGAATATTCATTTGGAAAATGTTCATGACATTTATGCAGTTTTTAAAATTGCAAATAACCATAACCAACATGATAAAGTTTAGCAATGCATGCTGTTATAAATACCAAGCAAAATGCATAGTTTCTAGTTTCTACACCATACGCATAATAACTAGGATTTTATTGTTAACTAACAAAGAGATTAGATGCAATTCGACCCATAGCTTCATAATCGTAATACCAAGAGCAAAAACATTTTTGCTCCAGTTGGTACATCTAGCTGGGTAAATTTTCAGTTTAGACAATGGAAAGGAATGAAAAACGTCTGCGCATAATATTTAAATGGAGCATCTGTTGAATCTTTGAATGAACTGAAACAAGTTATACAGGAGTCAAATGTTTTCTCTTTATCATAACTGCCTTGCATTAGATTCTAGTTAGCCGGCACCACCACATCGTCATCCGCACTCTGCATCAACTTGGTTTAGGCAAACTGCAAGGTGAGCTGTGTAATTTTCCTGTCATGGTGCAATTACGTGGCTAATTATGATAATTACTAAAAAAGGAGAAGCATTTATCTTACCAAATATCGATGGAGGATCGGACCGAATGGTCGCATGCCCATTCTTCCCTGATGAGTAACCTCCGCTGGAGTGTCCCCCTCCAGAAAATGGTGGGCTGAGCCTTCCCTTCTGCAACAAAAAATACATTCAAATTACACATTATTATAATTATACATAGCAGTATGCAAAAAAAGATAAAACATGAAAACATGATGCATCCTTCATTTAATAAGACATAAAGTCTGCGCCAAAGTGGATGTGACTCCTTTTCACATTCCACTATGATTAACACATTTAAATAAAAGCCACTGCTCTTCCGTTGTTATTTTAATAATGAAAAATTATTGCCACACAACTAATATGACCTCCTTCATTGTTTCTAATTAAAATTCAGATTAAAATTTGTAGCATGTTCAGCTTGTACATGTTTTCATACGTTGAATCCACATCCTATGTCTACACATTCGTAGTTTAGGAGTAGATGTATAAATATTTATTTTTTGTAAATAATACAATTTTTGTATAAGAATGCCACACAAAAGCTACCTTTTTTGTAAATTTAGAGATGCAATTTAAAAGGAAACGGCGAAAGTGCCTGCACACTGCCACACAGCATGCGCATGATTTCTACTTGGCACAACGTTATATGTAGACACGTATAAACCTTGTTGTGCTTTTCTCATTTCTTTCTGAACATGTCTAATTAAATCCAGTCATTTTCATGTAATTGGATCAGAAAAACAAATATAGCGCTAAAGAGAACAGCAAAAAGCTTTTCATTCTTTGTAATAAATAAGGTTGAGTGTTAAGAAATAAACTCCGAATCTGGTTTGAGTGTTTGTTTTATTTTTTCTCTTGCGTCTTCATACAGAATGTAATTCACTGACTGAATGAAAAATAAGGAGTTTTCCACAAAAGTAGATGCTAAAAATTCCTTCCTTTACAAGTAGTAAAGTCTGAAAACAGTAGGTATAAATTGCTCCAACACATTGCTTTCCGACGGCGACGGTGTTTGTGTACTTATTAGCTCTAAAATGTATCACAATATACATACATATATTACATATACCCTTATATTGGTATACAAGTGTACACAATAGTACACATAAATTGTATATCAGAGTTTAATATTCGTTAAAAATATACATACCTATACATATAATTCAGTTGTGTACATTGTTTACGGATTTTGCTATAATATCGGTGTGTTATTACATAAGTCTTGCTTAACAAGTCTCTAATACACAGGGACATTTTATTGTGTTTTATTATTACTTCATTTTACTACATACATCCTTGACTGAATTCACGAGCGGAACTAATCGACTCGATTCTCATTTACTTTATTTCCCACCTCTGCAGGATTGTATCAGCTCTCTATAAACATAACCCATGCAGGCAAAGACTCGATTTTCTATGAAAATTGTGCATAATAATATCACTTACACTCTCACACGAGTCAATCCACAGAGAAACCAACAAACTACTTTCTCAGTTGCTGTTTACAGCTGTTGCTCCCTGTGTATAATATTAATTTCATTAACTCCCATGAAGCTAACGCATGTATCTCACCCTCGGAGTCAGTTTCACCAGCTCACACAATATGTTCCACTCTATGCTTTCCCATTGCAGTCCTCATAATCATATTTATACGTGGAATAAAAAGAACCCAGTTTTAATAACTGACCACACGATATACAACACTGATGCATATAATCCTAGATGATTTCTGATAAAAACATGATTCATTACTCATGGTACCTTTTCTGGGAGCTTTTCATTGTTTTTCATATTTATTAACTGTGGATTTAATGAGTTGTTAAACCAGAAACAAAAGCATTTTTGAGCTCATGCTTTACATTCTAATAAAATGAGTTGTTCTGCAGTCAACAGCTTTAGTGGCCGTGTGTTCCCTTTTCTTCTCCGCCTAAATGCCAAAAGATAGTTTTATTCCAATTACATATAAGAGAAAATTCCTTACTATAAAATCAACACACAAAAATAGGACGTATGAAGTTAAGAGTATAGCTAGCAACAAATGATAAAGTAATGCATATTATGATGCAGGATATTTGCTGTTGTGGCGGAACATTTTTATAAGTGAGCAACTCATATAACAAACTGTAGGCGTCTTTCTAAAGAAAGCAAAAAGTTTCTTTGCGGGGCAATCATCTACAACTACCGCATACCGCGTCACTGTATTCCCTTCTCATCTCAAAAATACTGATTTTAGTGAAGTAACAGAAAAGGAGACTCTCATCGTAATGAGTGTTACCGAACAAGATATTTATGTACACAGGTTTGAAGTATACGTTCAGTTATTCTAAATGTATTAGAAAAGAAAGAAATGTCGAAATTTTGCTACTGTCAGCCCACCCTGGATGACAAACAAGATTGTTTTGTGCTTTACATTCCCAAAAAACATCCAGTAACCTTTTCCATCCTAATTTTTCCCTTCGCTCTCTTCACAAAACTTGACATTTTCCGTCAGACGTCTCAAAAACAAAAAGGAGTATTTCCCAAACTGTGAATGTAGCGTGTACATATTTGGGTACTCTTTGTACACAGTCATAGTAGGTCAATTGCTCTAATTTGTAAGTTTTTATTTATGCTTTGCTGCCTTTGTCAATTGTTTAACGGAATAGATAATCCACCGTCTAGTCGAGTTCATATTATGCAGAAATACATATAATGTAGGTTTCCAAGAACAATCTGCAAGTGTTGATTATAACTGTATATAGGTATTCATCATAAATATATCAATGTTCTACGACAAATAGGTATCAATACGAAAAAATATACACAGATTTAACTCCACTTCGGATGGACCAAGGATTAACGACTATTTTTACAGACGGATAAACAAAATACATTAATTATACAAATCCAAAATTAACGTAAACAAAATAATGTAGTCATCATTGGTAATGTGGATCATGAGTTCAAATCAAAACAAGTTTGAAGAATAGTAACGTTAAGTGACATACGGCGTATTTATTGCAAGCATAATTTAGATATTAGCATGGGATTGTGTGTTTTATTATAACCACTAGAGGTTATAGCCATTATGTCATGTTGCGTATAGATTGGGATAAACAATGAAAATGCCGTTCGAACGGAGATAGACAGTAGCTGAGTGGCTACTACGAGAGAGATGCATCTCTTTCTTCTTTTCTTCATTTTTTTAAAAAAGATTTCACACAGGATTAGCCGTACGTCTATAAGTAAAGTGGTATAATCCTATATGCAATACAAGTTCAGATCCTGTCTGATAAGGGAATTTATAATAATTTGTCTAGTCATGCGTAAACAAATATGGAAATGTAAGAAGCGGGAGGGAACATCGTTTCGTTTTTAGGTACAAATGTGGTTATTATAGTTGGCAGCGTTTCAAGTAGCTCTGCACAATTTCCTACTTTAAAACCTAAAAATTACTTTTGTGGACTAGACTGAACATTAGATAAACCTATCTGTCCAATCCCACAAATTGGGAAATAAAAATTACGAAGCACGTAGTACGTTTGTGGCTAGACGACTACAACCACCAACTTACGTTAATCCGTTCTTGTTATTGGGCATGTAATTGTAAACGAGTGTGGTCATTAACACCTTAACGTGTCTCATCATCACAGTCATTATCGGCTACACACAACATAACATATTTTGATTTCTTAAATCAGGACTAATCGAACTAGGTAGGTTTATTGTTAACTATTAAACAGATCCTATTATCTTTTTTCTATGAGGATTTTCATTTAAGTGCTGATACGAAGGCAACTCTATATATGCACATATGTGTGAAAATTAAACGCATACTCGTCCAGCCTAGTATTACATTGTAAAAGCACAAAATATAGCATATGGCTATTATGAACAATAATAAAATGGAAGTTAATTTGTATTCCAAGCAGACAATCAGATATCAAAATGACAAGATTTCCTTTCTTAATTTGTCGTTCTCTAAAACAATCCAGTTTTGGTTTTAAACTAGCTACCACTCTTTGGTTACCCATTTCAATATAACTTCATGTCAGTCTGTCTGAGCTACTACATCAAACTGAATTACTAGCGTGCAAGAAACTTTTCAACGAAGAAATGCTACGGACATGAAAATGAAAGCCTCATTGACAAAGTAATACTAGATATACGACGAGCGCGCGTTACTGCACACATGTGTTGCATAACTTCTTTATACTTTTGCATGCCACTGTGTATTCCCACTGAATTATTCAAAATGCGCAAAGTAATAAAATGACACTACTGTGTGCTGCAACTGTCTATTTTTCTACATTTTCCCGTTTGCTTATATGTGTTGAGTCAATTCGGCAAAGAGTTAAGATTCAAAGATTCATATCCATTGTGCCCACTAAATTCTGTTGTGACTTCCTCTTACGATATCCTTTAGGACTAGCAAACAAGCGACTTAGTTTTTAAAGGGGCACTTACGACATGCTAGCAATAATAAGAGCTCGGCACGCATGCTATTTAAAATTTTACAATTCAGTTTCTTTCCATTCATGTTTGGCTAGAAAATGTTGAAGTGCTCGACAAATGTGTGAACTGCGAACCAACCGACATGGTTTGGTTGCAGCGCTTTTTTAAAAATAAAAAGAATTTTTACAATGACAGGATTTTATGTCACAGAACGAAAGAGAGGGAAAACACTAGACGCAAAAATTATGTAGGAATGCTTAAAATGAACAAGCTCGTCATTATTTGTCATCATCATAATAAAACTTTTGCAAATTCCATTGGTATGATTCTCTAAAAGTGTAGCTGGTTGTATGAATGAATAAAGTGATACCATCAAAGATTATAATGCTTTTGCGGTATCTTATCTAGTAAGTTATTTTGCTGAAATCATTTGTTATATTCGCCTGGCATTGTATTAAAAAGGAGGTGTTGTTTTATGTCTTTAATCGCTGCGCTGATTTGTTGGTGTGGCTGGCAGTTTTGTGTGTTCTTTTGAGGTTAAACTGGGGTTGTCGTCTCTATCGTGGAAGAATGGCTTCTTCATTCCGTATTCATTCATGCTTTTCACTAAACTTCTTTTGTTTTGACACCTGGTCGAATCAAAATAAGCCTCCTTTGATTACTCTTTTCAGAGTTATACAAAGCCACACGGTATGCTCTCGCAGAGCATAGTTCATTCTAATATATTATTATTATACATATATATGCAAATTCATACGCAACATTATTCAAACGATGCTTCAAACTAGTTAAAGAAGTGCAAGCATTCCATGTATCGAGTTATTTTGATAGGCACTCAAAATGTGTGCACAATTTACTGTGTTCGTTTCTACATTACATTTGTTACCGATATTGATTAAGAGAGTGCCAGTTTTTAATTTGCTAAGCCTCCAACATTTCATGTTACGACATGATACATCATCCTCGTAGTCGTCGTGAAACGACATTACAAAGAGTAATTAGGAAGAAATTAGCTAAACTGAAATACGACCTATTCTTTACACATACTCGTCTACACATCCTTGATACTCATCTTATTACTAAAAACGATGAATATAATGTATATATGTAAGCTATACAAATATATTCACCCATACTCTCAACTTAAGTATCAGACAAAATGGAATACGAGAAATGCTTGTACCAATATCGAATTTCATGAGTGTAGATTGTTGAGTATTCTTACGCCTTGAGATGATCAGTAGTAAGTAAAAGAAGCACAGTAGTAATAGCAGCATGTTGGTAGTAGAATTAAAAAATTGCCTCTCTCTCCCTATCATTCTTGGTTTATTCCTAAACGGCACTTGGTGGTGGTGAAAAGAATGAGAAATGCTTAACTCAAAAAATAAGAGTATGCATGTTACTCCTGCTAACTGCGGTATTGTAAGTAATCATGTAATAATATTTATATGTGAAATATATTATGCTTCCCAGACTATAAACTTTGGGCTGAGAATCTTGTTGGCTGTTGAACATGATTCTATATAAGGCACAACTCAGACAACACTTCCATCGCATAAATTCGAAAGAAAAAAAAACAATCTAATCTTGAGTAATAAGTCTAAGGCATGCATAGAGGCATTCACTCTTTTCTTGTGCTTCATTCAATTGAAATAGGACACTCTTTTCGTCTGGAGAACAATGAAAACATAAATTATGACGGATAATTTATTAAGACCTCCTTTAGACACATTAAAAGATAAGGTGATGTAAATCTACTTAAGTAAGCACTACTGCTTGTTTTTGTGACTGTGACTTTGACTGTAACAGCGTGGTTTCAAGTCAACATAAAGAATTGTAATTGGTTGTCTGTCTTTAGCCAAAATTGATGAGTGTACCCCTCTGGTCTAAAACTCTTTCTTACGAAATGAGGTAATAACAGTAAAAAAGCATAGTTTTATCCAAACTACATCTTTCTGTATTAGTTCCTAAGTATCATTGTAGTTCCTACTACGATAGTGGAAACGCGGTTAAGATGGAATTATTGTTTTAAAGTATGCATAACATAATGATTTTCTGAGTACAAAATTTTTTTTACCTGATCACATTCCGTTGACCTTATAAGATCCCTTTTGTCGTCATTGATGACATCGTCAGGCTCTCCTTCTCCTTCATCCTCGGCACAATTGAACACCTTGACCTCATCGCAGTCATTTGGATCATCGGACCGGATACGAGCTGATGCTGCAGAGCTAGCACCACTACTAGTGCTTGCACTGGCACTACTTCCCGCACTCACATGCGGCATTTTCTGTAATACAGTCCAAGAAAAAAACACATCATGAGAAAATTATTATTAAATGTAAAAACATAAATCTGCTCTTTATTTTTTACAATCCAAGCGCACTTTATCTCATTTTTTAAATAATAAACTTTATTCGCCCAACTTTCTCATGCATGACGTTATTTTAAATTAAGAAGAATATATAATAAAAGTGTACATTCATATTCCTATAATATGTGGGTTTTTAGTACTAGTTTATATGGCGCGCGTGTATAGTGCAGTGTACACAAGTAAGGCAAGAAGAACCAAAATAAAAAGTGCTTCCATCAAAGCGATTTTTACTGCCATATTAAAGTTGTCTTGCTAATTGTCTACGATATCACAAATTAGCAACATCCATTTAACTACAAACTATGCCAATGCCAAATCCCATGTAAAAATCCTCTCTCGTCTGTTTCACATATATCAATGTTTCTGTTAAATGCCTATCCATGCACTCAAAAGAACACACTCGCATATATAACATAAAGAATGAAGGAATGAATATTGTACTACATTAAACAACATAAAAATTCTTGTAAACCTCATCATTCAAAAGAAGGCTTTTTCTTAAGTTGGCAGCACTCGTCGTTTACCAGCTGGAAAAGGAATTCATTCGACATAGAAAAACAGCCATCCAAAGTACCACTAAATAGTCCTATTGCTTATCACAATGAGCAACGGCAACAATTTATAATCTTTCCTCACTGATGCTCTTGCTGCTACGCTGCCTTACTAATAGCCTATTTGTACTTTGTTTGTGTGTGCCTCCTATGCACTCTGTACCCTATTTGCTTTCCTTCTCATAGATAAGTCCGTATCGGTCGGTATACGCTTATAATTTTTCTTGTAACTATTGTGAATGTACATATCTTACATACAACGGCAGCATAAAATGGTTTTAAGTAGTATCAAACTATGCATTTTATTATTTGTTTGGCTTGTGCTTGAGATTCCAAGAAAAAAAAACTGCTGCGGCATTTGATTTTTTTTAAAAGTGTCACCGCACGATGTGACTGCCAACCAGCCATGTCACGTCACTATGTCTTAATCAAATACAGAATGTCCCAATGAAAACTGTCGGCCGCTCATTGGCATAATATTGGACTGTTTGATTAAGATTAATCACAAAACCTATGATATTGATAAGTCCAGTTTTTGTGGTTTCCGACCAGGTCTAATTATAATGGACAATCAACACTATTTTATTATTAGTATGCAATGTACTCTTATAGAAAAGGATTCTATTATTATACGACGGATATATTCATTAGTGGCACGTTCCATTTTACTACAGCTTTTGATTTGTAACTTGCTAATTAGAGAAGAGCCAATCCCATAACATATTGAAGAAAATGCACTGTGAAGAAGCGTTGCGTATGGTTTTGCTACAGGAATTGGGGTAATGTACGCAAGTATTGATAATGACTTATGACAGGGTACAACAAGCCGGTAGAACTCGTAGAAACCGACCTTTTTATTTTTATACGCAGGACAAATTTACTTTTAATTAATTGGTAATTTGCTCACGATTAAATTTAGCTATTAACCACATCCAATCATATTTTACTAAAAATACTTATGCAATAGTCACTACAGTAAGGGAACAGATTGGTATGAATGACAGTTTATTTGCTTTTATTCACAGTCCATTAATAATTACATCATTATAATTAATTGCCTGCTTTTACAGTAAGTCGTAGTAGTGTTTGTGGTAATTGCAACATGTGAGACTTTCACTTTATATTAAGTGTTACATAAGATGATGACTGACAGGAAAAATCTAAAATCATGGAGGCTTATTTGTCTCATGTACTTTATTTTTATAAGATTTAGATTGCTCGCTTATATTATGACAAATCTTTCTTTCGGTGGTATCTGTTATGTATGCTCTCTACTAATTCGATAAGGTACAAGAGAACTCTTCAAATATCAATCGACCATATTGTGTTTCACAGAGTATGTAATTTCTCGTACTTCACAAGTCCATACCTATCTAATTGCATTGAAATACATACGATATACTTGTTCTGTATAAACGCAATAAGCAAAACCCGCAAAAATGCTGTTGGGAGAGATAAAGTAAGTTATTGATTATTATTAAATATTATTATTCGTGGAACGTTACGAGAGATATTGGCTTGCTGTACTTTTTTGTATCCGCAACCGCATAATATATTATGTATGTATCTATATAAGATTAATAATAACTTGTGTACATTGTAAACGCAATAAATAAACGTGTACAAGTCATAATATATTTTGAAGCTTGTAGCTCGCCCTCTTTTAATAATAATTCTCTTCTCATCTCATTTGTCGCTGGCTGATATTTACCCTAAAACTGATATGATAAGGATAAACTAATCACATAACCAGAAAAGATATGCGAGTAAAGTGAAGTCGGGACGAGGCCACAAAGCATTATGATTTTGATGAGACGTTTGACTTTACATGCATTATATAGCCTCACAACATGACATATACATAACGGCAACAACGAAATATAATATGATTATCTGTCATGTAACCAACATCACATCAAGAAACACAAAATTAGCGAAATTTCCGATTTGTTGATTGTGATGTACGACGTCCTGTTCTCTGTCCCCCTTTATCCAACTCACTACTCAGTTCTCTCCCTGACTTTACACTCAGTTAACATCAACCGACTAAAACGCTCAAAATTAGAGTGTCAAATATAGCTATTATATTGTAATCATTCGGGAATTTACAATGGACCATTTTCCCATCAAACAGTCGGTACATTTTTCTTAATTTATTTAGCATTAATCTTGAATGAACTCAAAGTACTGTTCTAATGCCATTGAGTACGTTGCCTGTATGCACTTTCTGTTCTGCAGTGACGTAGGTATATATTTTATGCTTTTTAAATGACTATTGAATATCATGTTACACTTTTGTGTAATGGTTGATTCAACAGTCTTTAATGTTTTGACTGAACAAGAACTAAACGGATTTTATTGTTTTTATGAGTACATGCCTTCCTGTAAATTGGTTTTGTGAACAATTCTTGGAATGAACAAAACCAGAGTCAGAGAAAAAAGAACAAAAGTTGATGAAGGGTTTCGGGCATTATATGTAATGTTTTATGAGGGTGACACTGAAAAAATGCATAGTGAGCATTGTTGTTGTAGGAAGCATACATGTAAGGTTTGTATGACGGCCTTATGTGCGTTCACTTCAGTAAAATGAGAACGTGTAAGTATCCGTATTATAACTTTCGGGTACATTTTATGACGAGACTCTTTGGTTTGGGTATCCAAAAGAAGTAGGCTGATGATACCGTGTTTCATAAAACTCTCCTGCTTTTCTGGCAGGCTGTCCTATCTTCCAAGAAATTTTCAAGTGGGTACGGTACGTAGCACAAGAAATGTTCATATTATTTATGTACTTTACTGGTACATGTATATTTGTACTTTGTAAACCTAATACATACACCACAGTTTTTGACATTTGCTTATGAATCTGTCCTCATATGTGCCCAGCGAAGAAATTCCATTATTTCTTGTAAAACCTATGAAACTTCCTTTTCTGAACGATGTTCGTTTTGGGAAGCCTCATTCTACTTGTTGTGAGATACCCTGTTTATCGCTTCAACTTGTAAACTTTACAACCTTGGTGGCAATAAACTATATGGCATAGATGATTTAAAATAAAATACAGATAGTAATAATATTATGCATTTATTGGAATTTAGGTGAATATTGTTTCATACTTAGCTAACAACTTTACAACCTTGGTGGCAATAAACTATATGGCATAGATGATTTAAAATAAAATACAGATAGTAATAATATTATGCATTTATTGGAATTTAGGTGAATATTGTTTCAAAGTGCATAGACAATACAATGCACTAGTCACAAATATCTCGAATTATTTACTTTATTTTAGGAATAACTCTCTGATAAACTATTGCAAGTTTTACCCCAAAATAGAATTTCAAACTACAGAGCATAATAAATGTAGAGGGCTGTTGTTCAATAATTCACATTGATTCACGCGTGGCTAGAAAAACTACAGCTATATACGAGTGTGACCTTTGTCTCCGATTAACAATAATTGTACATGAATTGCAATAGGGTAGTTGACAAGTTTTAATGCAACCTAAACTCTTTACACTGTCAGCGAACAAAATACATATCAGATTTCACGTGGAATCGGATGATACATGAACAAGGAGCAAGGTCCACGATTCATCTGACAAGAACTTGAGGGAAAAAATGCAATGCAATGTTTACCGATGGCTACTGAGCGACCAACAACACAGGTGACGAAGAAAGATTTTGTACCCTCTCCTTCACTTCTGCTACCCTTTCATAACGTGTTCACTTCTTCGCTGAAGTATGAGAGTGCAAAATGATGCCAATAAATTCGTTCATCTCTGATATCATTTAATTGTACTTGGGGGAATTGTAAGACCCCATTGTCTACAGGGTATTACATGGACTTACCAAATTTGTATGCCTCTAGAATCCGTTCCAGATAAAGAAAACCAAAAATGCTTATTTAAGCATAACAATTAAAACATGAACTAATACAAATTTTTCATCACGATATACTCTCACAAACCGTCGTCACTGCTGCTAATTCACTCTCTTATCCTTTATACTATAATATGTACTGCATCGATATCATAACAAAGAAAAACGAAAAGAGAGACGGGCAAGAAGGAGGCACTATGTTTTAAAAGTACAAAAACGATTGTAATAACAAACTAACAAAATAATTTCACCCCTTTTCCCAGAGTGAGCAATGGTTTACGTTTTACTATTAGATTTACTACTACCACAACTTCAACTGCTGCTTCTGCTGGAGGAACATCCGTTTATTTTAATGTGCTGGTTCTTGCTTACATCCAAATAAATGTTGAGAACTTCTTTTACTAACCTAACGTTTGTTTATTTTTTATCTTTGATGTTTAATCTTTCCTTCCTTTCGCTGGTTAATAAAACACGCTTAAACCTACATGTCATCTTATTCATATTACACATGTGTACTTATGATGCATGCTACACGTTTAACTCAAAAAAACTTCATGCGTAAAAATGCACGCGCAACGCGCAATACGCTTTTCAAAAATGCATGGTTATTTCACATCACCACTCTCCAGCAGCTTGTGGCGTTACCTTGTTGAATACAATTTATATATCATCTATGTACTTTTCCGGTTGTGTGTTTAAAAATCAATTAAATTGTTCTAAATTACTTCCCCATTCACACAAGTTTTTTTCCTATAAATACGCAACAATGTATTGACACTTGACACAGAAAGCGATATATAATCACAAATGGTTATTTCCAAGGGTAGAGAAAATAAATTTATTTTTTACGCATAAATAAAACATTGTTGGGGATAACACCCATTGCTACTTCCATCAATTCAAATAAAATGATTTTACACAAAACTAAAACTTTTTACATAGGCAGCAATCACATTAACATAAGCAGCTATGCTAAGAAAATTAAACTCAAGCAAGGTGACTTTATCCTCATCTCCAATAAATATCCGTGTTCCCTGATTGTTTCCAAAGGAGAGAATATTCCGATAATTTTTTTAAAGAATGTGATTCAAATCTACAAGCGCCACTTTGAGTGAAAATACTTACATATGAAACTGCGCAAAACCAAGAAACTGTCACCAACTGTCAAGAAGACAGAATATATATGTATGTTCACAACCATGCATGCATGTTATATGTTTGCATGAACACTTTTTGTTCCAGATTCCAGAGAATTTCACATGAATTTAACTTTTTTGTTAGGTCTGTTCTGCACTCGCTTTCGGCGTAGAGCAAAAGGTTGTAACGGTGATTCAACTGTAAGTTATGTATTTATATATCAGAGCATGTCTATAATGCATACGTTTTTACACAAACAACTTGGTGTGATGATCAATTCAATTCAAAGAAGTACAAATAGATATCCCATTTATTTCATCAACTTTTCTGCCTTTGTCCTTTGCCAGTTCAACTGTCTTTTCAAACTTTTCAGTTTCTCATCGACCATCCTATTATGTCAACTATGTTTCCGTTCCATGATTACGAAGATTATGATGATAATAATGGCAGGAGCAATGTGTAACGATTAGAAAAGCTCCTCTATATAGGAACATTTAATTCCATTCCATGTACCACGAAAACTTTGCCTGTGTACAGGGACAGCAATAACAACAAGAACTATCTTTGGGAAACGTAAAAATTAACAAGGTCCATGAAGGCAGAGAAGAGTGAAGTCGTGTGGTATGCGGTATTTTGTAAAAACGTGTTTTGTAATGAATATTTAACTGGTACAGGATGGATCTACTCAGCCCAAGCACTTGTGTAATACTAACGAGGTGGTCGGTCTCGTCGCCAAAACCCGCTGATAGCTAAAGCTTACTTTACTTACTTACTCTTCGCCACTGTTGTATGCAAGTATACTCGTTTGAAAGAGAGAAAAGAGTCGAAAGAGAGAGAGAGAGAGACCATGCACACATGCAATGTGAACAAACATATCGTGGTACTTGCTTGTGTGTATATAATTTAATGTATGTACGCTGACTGGCTTAGGTAAATGAATGTTAAATGCGAGTAAAAAGAACACTACTGTATAGAGTAACAAGCTAAAAGAGATCTTGCATTATGGTGTAAAGTTGGCTTTGTATATTATATTTATGCCTATGCTTCTGTAGAATGCATACATGTAACATAACGAGAAGTAGAGAAGAGGCAATGCAACGCAAGTAATAATCTTCATATCATGTTTTACTGTTTTCCTAGTTTACACAACAGACAGAGTTGTGTGTAGTTTACTACTGCCTGTTTACTAACTTGCTCTGTCGTTACTGCTTGGACTTTACAGGTTACCTGTCGGTATTGAGTTTGGATATCAAGTTTATGATAATATTATCCAGTATTGGTCATCACATCATCATCCCCGGATCAGTTAGGTTAGATTAATGATATGATAACTAGCAAAATCAACGGCTGTATTGGAAAATTAAATGAGGACTATTGTCATTATAAACCGATATAAATTGTATCCGATATTAGACAAAACAACTTACGTTAACTACTTACGTTAACATACAATTTAAGATCCTTAAAATCATAGTCGTTGTTTTAGCTAAAAAAAGTGAGCATAACTATGGTTTAAGTCATGAAGGAATTATGAAAAGACCGTGTACGAAATAGTATAGCCAAATAATATACTTACATCTTTAAGATCTGAACCAATTTTTTCTTAGTTGCAGAATAATATCAATTGTGTATGTAAGCTTTCAAAGTTGGGTAAATGCATATATGTGTGTATATACATTACATGTATACACATTTGAACCTCTGTGTAGCAACAAAAAGGAATAAAAAAGTTTACTTACATGCTTTTCGCTGGAGAAGACAAGAGCAGCAAGAAGACGATGGAATGTTGTTGTTCTAACAATGGAATATGTATGTATATATGCACTACTTCTTAAAGAAAACAGAGAATGGATGATGATGATGATGACGATGGCATGGTGGTGAGTTTCTGGATGAATGTTCAATTGTTGGGTAGCATCATCATGTATACAGGTCTGTTCACTTTAATACGTCCCTTGTCTGTATATATTAGGCGGATAGACACACAAGTAAATAAGCAAATGTGTTCGTTTATATTACCACCGGTCCATATAAGATTAGGTATTATGTATACATCCAGTTTTTACTACAGCAAAGTTCCTTAGCTTTCTTGTTTACGTATGGCCTTCTTGCTATCCAAGGTCTTATGATGTACTTCTTCATTTCAATTTCTTTGACTCTCTCAGTAACTCAGTTAACTAGTTGCTCCGCTTCACTTCTTTGAACGTGTAAACTTCTTATTATGGTTTCCACTCATGAAGGTATGGTATACAGCAAGTGAACATAAGGGTATCAGGGTATGCATTTTATTTTCTATTGCTCTTCTTTTTCCTTTTTTTCCCTTCTCCCGTTTTATGTACTTGTGTTTATATTCGACTCGGCTGCATAACAACTTTCAATAACCACATGGCAGGCAAGTTAGTTCAGAGGACCCAAAAGGAACCAACAGGATAATATCATACTGCTGTCCGTAGTCTCACATTATATAGTTATACGAGAGCCAACCTTCTTGTTGATAATAATAATAAGGCTTGAAAACGATTTAGCTTTGTTGAAGAAGGTAACGAGGAAAAGAAGACGCGACGACCAAGAAACAAACGTCCCCGTCCCTACAACACGCCGTTTTCTTCACGCACAAGTTGCAGTGGTTGCTGGTGAGGAAGAAAAAAAATAAGGAGTACTATGAAATGAATAAGACGACAGCATGGATCTTCTCGAGTATCTTGTGATTATGACTGATGATGGTGAGACGGAAAGGAATGAAGGGATGGGAATAGCACTATCTCACATGAGCCGTAGTTGTTGCTTGTGTGTGTTATGTACCTCTTTTTGTTGGCGTAATGAGAGCTGTGGTATAAGTTTTTCTGTGGTGAACAATGATGACTTTTTATAAACGTAGTAAGAAAGAAAGACAAGGAAAGGGGGACTTTGGTTTCTTTCCGTGAATTGTTGATGGGTATATGGCGGGGAGCAATGTGTAATATGGGATAATATAGGAAAACTAGGAATACTTTGGAATAATAGGTATTATATACGTTACATAAGACCAGGGCTCACTGCAACACAACACGATTATTGTTGGCTGACTGTATTAAAAACAAGAATATACAAGAATGTGAATGTATATCTATAGTATACACTGTCAGAAAAACCGAAGGAACAAGGAACAGAGAAAGCCTCAGGGGTTTCGTTCCTTAGTGTGTCGAAATTCTCATTCTTTTCGTAAAATGATAGCAAAGCAGGTATTATGATGATGATGTGGCGAAGTAGTAATACTTAAGAAAGCTCCTTTAAGACGATGAACAACTCTGAGGAATAATCATGGAATGAGTAAGCGGAATGGGAGATATAAAATGATGTATTCTATTAGATATTGTACTTTGGTTATCGTGTGGAATCAGCAAAACGTATATGTACGCCAACGATTGTGCTGGAGCGAAACAATGATGAAGAGAAAAAAAGGAGTGAGTGCAAATGCGGTGAGAGGAGAGATGAGAATGATGGTTGGTGATGATGCTGCTTTGGTTGTGCTGGCTTCTCGGGCTTGTGGAGATACACTCAGTCAGTTAAGGAATGAGAGTTTGAGCCACGGGTTGATCCAAACTTGTTATCATCAGTCCTTGTGCAGGGAGTTTTGTCCATAAATATGAATGTCGTTGGTAGAAGAATATGCAATATTACACGGGGAAAGTGTAGCGGTTATTACAAGCAAAGTGAAGAGAGAAATGGTTCTTCTCGCAGTCAATAGCTTTGCTCAGCTCCCGTGGTTCCAGTTGGTGTAGGTACGTATGAACTATGGAAAAGCAAGGAGAAAATGATGAACAACGTGAAATGCGATGTGGGATGTGTGTCTGAATTGAATGCTTCGGTGAGGCAGCGCATGAAACAAGAAGTTTTTAGATGCTCTGCGTGTTAGAGAATGGCAAGAGCAGGACAAACGTAAGCCTTCCCTTCCATGCGAATGTTGATGATGGGGGAATAAAGGAAAAAGAGAAAGAATTCTCTGTGGATAGGGTTTACATATTCTAGTGCCGAAGCTTTTGGTGGATATTCTTCTTCTTTCTTTTCGGGAGAGCGTGGAGAGAGAAAGAGAGAGAGAGACGCAAAAGTAACCAGGGAGTCGGGAGTAAAATCAGCATCTCGACCATATAAAGCACAACAAACCAGCAGTAGTAGAAAGACTATCTTCACATTGCATTGCGATTGCTTATGCTCACACCATCAGAGCAAAAGGAAAAGTAAAAGCTTTGTCTCTCTCGGAGTGTGTGTTGATCTTAAAGTGTAAGAGACCTGTGTATTCGAGAGTAGACAAAAAAGAGGTGGGTAGATTCAGAATAAAGGGTCGGTCTTGTTCTTCTTTGGTCGGCCTCGGCCTGCTCTCTTCCTTTTTCTCTTGCTCCCCAGTTCGGATCAGAAACAAGAGCAAGACCTTAGAATGCTATATAGGCATGCTATTTCCAGAATGAAATGTATGACGATGGTGAAATGGTGAAGATGTGGTATTATGGCACTTGTCGTTGATTTTTATGTGTTAACGACCGACCTGCTGGACTCCAAGTAGTGGGCAGAAATTGTATTGCCTTCTTGTTGGAAAGGAAAAGTAAATCACCCCACGAATATTTCATGAAACAACATCGGCTTTCACATGTGCGCTATGACGGAATGGCGTGCACTTTTCAAAACCAATTGGAGATTTTATTGGTATTAAAAAGTATTTATCGAATATGTATAACTTTAGAATATTTAACTAAAGTTTGCTTTTCTAAACTGCATTTTTGTATTGCGACCTTTGTTAAATAAACCAATTAATCATAGAATAAATCTCACAATATTATGATCAACATTCTGATCATACTTTCCAATGTTGTACAAAAATTGAGTTGTGCATGCAAATGTCAATTAATACATGCAGGTATGTATCATGCAAATGTTTTAGAACAACAGAACAAAGTAGCTTGGCTTCTTTTCTGAGGAGTGGAGGTTGCGTTATCTTGAGTCTGAACTTCAAAGTACATCCCTGTCTAGCTCCAGAAACGGAGCTTTACAAAGCTTTCAACATTAAATTTGTTTCGTATGTAATACATGCACGCACATCTATAAACCTCAGGCTGCAATATGAAGAAAGTAAAACAGAAACAAAGTAATCTCAATTCTAAAAGCATCTTTAAAATATGCCTTATTATGATAGTGATGTGATGACGAGTCCTGAACAGCGATGTTTGCGCTCTCCAGGAGAAAAATGGAGAATAGAGACTACAAACTTGTGTGTATGGAGATCAACACGGAGGCAGGTATGATCAGGCATGTTTTCCTACTCATTTGAAATTCCAGTGCAAGATTACTTCTTTTGTAATCTCTGAGCAACGCATAACGCATCTCTGCTGGGTGCAAACGCTACACACGGAAAGTTTGCTCTGTGCATCAGAATAATCTTACTTGATGGATTTTTGTTTGAATATTGAGGTGGTGTGGTATATAATAATAAGATTCTGGGTGAATATGACTTGGTAAAAGGGAGCCCTACCATAAATATTTTCTTGAACAAAGACTTTGTTTTTTCATTAGGAAACAGTCGCTATCAATTTCTCATGACTTCTCTCTTCCCATCAGACCAACTCCAGTTCAGTTCAAGTAATACAGATAAATGTGTACAATGTACGTACACTATGAAATGCTTTTTCTGTTTTCTGCATAGTCAGTCTTCTCATCTCCTTCAATCATGCTCGTTGGGTTGCAAGTATTGAGAACATGATCCCAAGAAAGAACAAGTCGAGATAGTGAATGGCACAGTACAGATAGATATTTAACTCAACATGCACACCACTACTCACTCACGCTTTTCTCTGACTGATTCCGAATACAAAGACTGACTGCGCCGAGGCCGTCTCTGTGTAGAAGAACCACCCGCGAGTCAAAGTGCCGAGCATCAACTGGTTCAACTGCCGGTTGCCACTCGAGCACAAGCCAATCCCTTGTCGCTCTCTTTTTGTGTGACGACCTCCGGCACATTTGATTCATCTCTTCCTATCGTCATTATGCTTTATGGATGAGCTTTGCCAGGTATGCTAGCGAATTTGCCACTTTGTACTTTACACACATCAAATATATACTTTCTTCATTATTATCAGAATACATACAAGCTCAAAAGTCGCTGGTATAACTAACTACATATACCCCTACATGTTAAATTAAGTATTTTGTGTTCATACGTATGTATTAGGGTGCACGTCAAACTTATCGTCAGCTTCAAGTTCGTAAATATACAGACATCTAGCACGAATTAGGAATACGACAAAAGTCCTTTCCATTGTTGGAGTTATGGTGCTTTGACTGCTCACTAGATGGGAATTTCGTGAATGATTGAGTAATTTTCCATTGCTACAAAAACGATTTTACGACAAAAGTCCTTTCCATTGTTGGAGTTATGGTGCTTTGACTGCTCACTAGATGGGAATTTCGTGAATGATTGAGTAATTTTCCATTGCTACAAAAAGATTGCAAATAAAAATGTTCATCGTACATGTACTGTCTGCATGAGTGTGGTAATCTTGGAGGAAAGTTAAACCTACGTTAACCACTTGTAATGTACATAAATCATAATTATGGAAAAGAAATGTTGGGAACATGTGAGGAATGATGAGTGCGTTAAGGCATTTTTACATGAATGAGAGCGATAAAGATTCGATGGAACGACGTAGCTACCTTTATCGTGATGATTTGGGGTAAATGAGAAATTGATTTGGGGGAGAAGCTTTTTTTGCAAGATTTTCATGACAACTTGGAGGCGCCGTTCCTCATTGTCAGTCAGTTATATATGAATCTCTTTGTTGTCAGTTATGTTGCAAAAAGCAAGTAGTGCCTAGTTTAATTTGTTTTTCCATGGAAAATGTGAGGGGTGGAGACTATATTATGATAAAATGTTTGGTGAGCGATTCCATTCCTATTCTTGAGGCTGTCATAACAAAGTACGTTTAAATAACGGATTGAGCAGTACTGTTGATGTTGATACCATTCTTTATATGTCACTTGTTATGGTAGCTTCAAGGATAAGAATGGAATACTTCACCAAACATATTATGATAATGTAGTCTCCACCCCTCACATTTCCCATGGAAAAACGAATTAAAATATTACTTGCTTTTTGCAACA